>JADRCH010000311.1:1037241-1096530 GCA_019843965.1 Rhynchomys soricoides | reverse complement strand
TAGCCTAAGGAAAGGTCATCCTGAGACACGGGAGCCCAGGAACCACATAGCTCTGAAAGAAAGCCTCCTCAGCAGAGGCATTGCAGCTCCCAGAGGAGAGTATCCCCAGCTGAGCTGAAGAGCTCAGCAACCTCAGCCTCATTCCTTCTCTTCTCTTTTCCTCTCTTCTTCTCTTCATTGCTTCTTGGCTTCTTCTGATGAGAGAGTCACACAGGCAGCAAATCTCATAAAAGAGATTTATTGGGGTGGGTTCCAGGATGAGGAAAGGCACGTCTGCTCCTAGGAGGAAGTGGATAGCCAGGAACTAGACAAAGGGCAGGGCTTATATAGGATTTCTAAGGAGGCAGAGCTTTGCAGGGCAGAAATTTTCAGATTGAGGATTGGTGGGAGTTCAAGACAGGAGCTCGGAGGAGCTCAGGGATTGGTGGGGTTTGCTGTTCAAGGACTGGTGGGTTTTCATGCTCAGGGATTGGTGGGTTTCTGTGGGATATTCAGAGATTGATGAGTTTTCTCATTCAGGAATTGGTGACTTTTGTACAGACTTTTCACCTAAAATTAGCATAATCTAGGGAGAGTTCTGTTGAGGAGCCGGAGATGACCTTTGCGACAATTACAGAGGCTAGATACACATTTATGACAATTAGGGTGATCTGGGGGAGGGTTCTGGCTGATGGAGCTCCTCAGGCAGGGGCCTGGTCACTTTCCAACTTTGTGGGTTTACAAAGTATACAAAGTTAACAAAGGGAGCCCACAGCAGGGAGGGAAAGCCTTCCCTGACACTTGAGAGGATAGCCGACTCATTTCATATTAAAAAATACAGAAGAGAATTATCAACTCTTTCAGGACAAGAAAATTTTTAAAAGATATCAGGGCTCATGAATGTACTAGTAATTTGCCCTAGTATACCTGTCAGTTTGTTGTGTGTTCTAGTTTGCTTTTTTTGTTACTGAGATTAAATTTTTGATCAAAAGCAACTTGGAGAGAAAATGGTTTATTTAGCTCACAGGTTATAATCTACCTCCCAGGCCTAGACTATCTGCTTTCCCAACTTCAGTAGCCTCAAATAGTCACCCAGACTGTTTGTTCTTTCATTCCTAAACTCAGAAACCAGCAGCATTTATTATTTGCCTCATCTAAGATTCAATCTTAGATAAAACCATCAATATATGGAGCTAGACAGATGATTCGGTGGTTAAGAGCACCTGTTGCTCTTGCAGAGGACCTAAGTTCAGTTCCCAGCACCCATGTGATGGTTCACAACTATGAGTATCTCCAGTTCCAGGGAATCTGATACCTTCTTCTTACCTCTGTGGGCACCAGACATACATGTGATACACATACATATGTGCAGGCAAAACATTTATACACATAAAATAAATAAATCTTAAACAAGTGAGGATTATTGATACACATTTAATCAAGTCACTCCTTAGTTCATTGACCTCCTGTAGAATTTTCTAATTCATAGCTATAAAAACCAAAGTCCTTCTAGTGATGGCCAGGGCCCCTTGCACGGTCAGACCTGGGTGTCTCCAGCAGGGTCCTATTGTTTTCCTATGCTGAGTCTGACTCCTATCTTGCTAGCTATTCCCACCTCAGGGAGGCCTTTCGCTCCCAGTCCCTTCTGCCGAGAATGCTCCTGCCTACTTGCCCACATAACTCCCTCCGTACATTACTATGATCAGCACATACCCATTGTGCGAAGCCATGGGCTTTATAATGACCTTTTATTCAAGGATGTCATGAACTCCAACCATAGTCATGCCTGTCACCCTTTCCTGTCCTACCTCCCTCCAAGTACTTTTCCAAAATAATCCACATTGTACCTTCATGTCACATATATGAATATAGATAAATACAGATTTTAATGTGAAAGTCTATATATTTAATATAAGTTCCAAATATAATATAAATATGACCTTTACTTTTCCATAGTTTGGCTTATTCCACTTAGCACGACAATCTCCAGTTTCATCCTTTTTCCTGCAAGTGATATAATTTCTTTCTTATTTTTGGCTGAATAAAACTCCATTATGTATACACCACATTTTCTTTATTTACTCAGCTGTTGATGAGAACTATTCCAGTTAGCTTAAATTGTCAACCTGACACAGCCTAAACTCATCTGAGAGGAGAGACTGAATTGAGAAATTGCCTAAATCATACTGACCTGTGGATATATCTGTCGTAGTCAGTGGCCTATTGCTGTGAAGAGACCCCATGACCATGGCAGCTCGCATAATGGAAAGCATTTAATTGGGGCTTGCCTACAGTTTCAGAGAGTAAGTCCATTACCAGCATGGCAGGAACCATGATGGAAAACAGCAGCATGCAAGTAGACATGGTGCTAGAGAACAAGGGGAGCATTTGAAATCCCAAAGCCTACCCCCAGTGACACACTTCCTCCAGAAAGGCCATGCCTACTCCAACTAGGCCACATCTCCTAATCCTGTCAAGTAGCACCACTCCCTGAATAACCAAGCATTCAAATATATGAGCCTACGATAGCCACCCCTACTCAAACTACCACATTATTTGTGGGAAAATTGTCTTGATTGTTGTTAATTGATGTGAGTGCCCAGCCTATTGTGAGCAATACCATTCCCTTGGCTGATGGTCCTGGAATTTATAAGGAATCTAGCTGAGCCTAAGGCCAGACATAAACAATCCTGTGTGACTTCTGAGATGTACTCCCTTGGCTGAGAGTGAGCTCCTTGGCGAGAATTAATGCTTCATGGAATAGCAAGCATGCCTACCTTCAAGTTTTGATTTGAGCTCCTGCTCTGACTTGCCTTGATGATGGACTGTGACCAGAAGTGTCTGCCAAATAAACACTTTCCTTCTCGTAAGTTGCTTTTGTCAGAGTATTTTATCACAGCAACAGAAATCAAACTGGGACAAAAATCTAGGCTGATCTTCTAACATGGTGTTGTGGATAGTACTACAGTAAACATGGATGACGCACGTTTGTCTTGTTTTAAGAAGGCAGTAGATCCCATGGGTGACAACCTTTTGGGATTTTTAAAATGTTTTAACCTCAGTGGGAGGTTAAAGAGCTAACTATTTTACCCAATAATGTGGGAAGAATAGAGAGATTCTGGAAGCAGCTCTGCCAACATACCGGGGACCCCAGGATCATAAGAAAAGGGAAATAGAAGGAAAAAGAAAGACTTACAAGCACAAGGGAAAACTAGCATCCTAAAACGAAAGGGCTTGACAAGAATAAGAAAAAAACCTGAGATTTGGAGGCATCAGTTCTCAATGTGGAGTGAATTGCTCTGCTGTACTGCCCAGCCAATCCCAGGGCCCCACATACAGCCTCATGAACTAATTTATTGAGTAAAGCTTTGAGGAAATCCAAACTGGGAGTTCTAGCTTCTTAGGACTGATACAATAAAATATTCCAAACAGATTGGCTTTTGGATGAAATGCCAATGCAAAACCCAGCTCTCACCTCAAGGAAATAAGAGTTTATTCTGGAGCCAAATATAAATGACTGTGACACAGTAATGTGGATTTAGGTTATTCTACATACTGTGTTCAAACGGTTTCATGAAGTTTTTAGATTACAGAATAAAAGAAAGTCATAAATCAAGTCCTTTAAAGACATGCCAGTAGAAATATCAGGTATGTTGGTAACAGAAAAGTTGAGGAAATTTTTGCCTAAGTCTGCGATGCTATCTGATGACATTCTTAGCTTTGGACTTGGAGAAAGCTAATGGTTTGCTAATTTATAGTTACTATCCAGTCCAAAAGAACTTGCCTTATAGTCACAGTACGTTAAGTCAGACGAGGAAGTAGACAACGAATCATTATTAAGGAGATTAAAAGATGGCCCACAAGAATTTGTCTCCAGGTATGCACTAGCTCTGCTCTCCACCATCATCCTGGAAGCTCTAATCAGCCAATTGGCTATTTTTAAGCTTTGGTTTATATAGGTTTGCTGTCCCACTGAAGTCTGAGCTCAAGGTATTTGCATACTTGGGGCTTTCTGAAAGCCGGAAAGAGGACCTGCTGTGTGCCTCTCTCTTACTTTCTCTTGTTAGTGGCAATACCTGGTGTGTCCTGGCTGGTACAAGCCTTATCCACTCCCTGCCTTCATGTTCCTGGGCCAAGTGTTCAGTCAGTCTCTGTTTGTAGAGAAATAAAGGCCAAAAATAAAAATCATCAAGGTCTATACAGGCAGATAAAATGAGCACATGACTGCTCGGAGGTTGAGGGTAAGGTTTTATTGTAGATGTGAGGGAAAGCACAGACAGAGGCTTCTGGAAGAGTCCAAAGCGGGGAGAGAAAGTAGGAGAGTGAATATGGCGGGCCAGCAGAATGATCCAGGACGCGAGAGGAGACGAGGGAAGAGCCGGAGAGAAGAGAGAGGACCAAGCGAGCACATGGCTGAAATGGCAGGGTTTTTCTGGGAATCAGAAGCTGGGGGAGGGAAACAAAGCCCCTGGGCTGGGGAGGTTTGAGTAGGGAGTTGGGCCAGAATTGCTGGGAGGAGCCAGGATTCTGAAACAGAGACTCTAACAGACTCTTGCTGAGAGAACCTAGCAGCCAGCATGAGCTTTCAAATGCTAACAGTGACAAGCAGTTCCTTTTGGACCTTTCAATAGATTCAACTCAGATGAGGTCCAAGGCTTGAGAGGGGCTAAGTGGACACAGGCTCCCATTCTAGCTGAAAATCTATCTGCAATTGATAACCACTGGCAAAGAAAAAAATCAATGTTCTCCAGTGGGTATAGTAGCTACACTGAAGGACAGGTCCCATGCCAGGGACAACACAAAGGACCTCCACTGTAATTTTGTAACCTTTTTGTCTCATCTGGCTTTGTTGGGGCATTGATTGTTTTGTTGGTCTTTTGTTTGTATATTTTTGTTTCCACTTTGTGGGGTGTGTTTTGTTTTGTTTGGGGGGGTTGATTGTTTGTTTTTGACTTTTTTGAAGAGAAAGGGCTGGAGAGATGGCTCAGTGGTTAAGAGCACCGACTGCTCTTCCAGAGGTCCTGAGTTCAATTCCCAGCAACCACATGGTGGCTCACAACCATCTGTAATGGGATCCGATGCCCTCTTCTGGTGTGTCTGAAGTGTGCTCATAAACATAAAATAAGTAAATCTTTTTTTAAAAAGAGAAAAAATATAAAGTTGGATGGGTAGGGAGACAGGGAGGACCTGGGAGGAATTGTGAGACAAAAAAAAAAAATCAGTATTGGGGAGGATTGGGAATTGTTCAGTAAAATACGGAGGGAAAAACCTAAAGATCAAAAATCAAAATCATAGTCATCTACTCTAACAATCAGACCCTAACTGCCTGGAGCCTACCCAAGCTTGGGATGTTTTATAGAAATAATTACAGCCTAACTCCTAACTCCTAAAGACCCCTGGTGTCTCCTCCCCTGGTGTCTTGGGAAAGACGCGTGGTGTTATAAAATTAACTACCTCGCAATCTAGTGCACTGCAACCTACCGTCTCTTCTAATGTAAAGCCACACTAACCCAAGGCAAGGCGAGATAACTTCTCTAAACTGCAAAATAAAGGGGGCCATTCCTGTACAGGGTACAGTTTATTCTCTCTCTCCTCTCTCCCCTCCCCACTCCCTCTCCTTCCCCTCCTTCCCTACGTTTCCCTCCATGTTTCTGACCACAGTGCATATTCTTTATTACAACATTTAGGTCAGCTCTGATCTGGTGAATGCTCCCACGTATGCACACACACCATGCCTTGGACTCATGGTTCCTGGTACAGCATAGATCCGTTTTCTATAAGGATACCATTCATGCCGGTTTAGACCCCATCCTGATCACTTCATTTTAATTCAATTACTTTTTAGAATGTCCCCATGTCCAAGGGCAAGCACACTCTGAGATTCTGCATGTGACACTTTCTCAGAGGCAGACTTTGGAATGCTCCCACAGAATCCTATTCTAGACAAGGCCATAAATACTCTGAGGTGCAGATAAATTCAAGGTGGGAGCCTGACATTATATTCATTGGCTCTCGATGAAACTTCAAGGAGGACTTTGGAGCTTGAAAGAGAAACCTAATATTTCTTCCCTTGTGAGAAATTTCTAAAGCAGCTGCAGAAACCGCCAGCGCCTAAAGAAGGAGAAAGCCTTACCAGGACTCAAGGTAAGATTTCTGGGAATTCCTTCACAGAGTCTTGACAGAACTTGGACCTTATCAGAGGGCCCTAAGACCTGGACAAGCTCTGGAAACGTCCTTTGGGAGCTGCAGGAATCAGGACTTCCCTATAGACAGTACATTGAAGTGTGGCGGGAGCTCACAACCAACCTTGGACACTATTGCTCAGCCACCTAGCAGGCTGCTGAAGAGTCACAGCAGGTTCCTGGAGCTATTCTCCATTTGCCTGGGTAGAGTAGTCCCAGGACAGAAGGCTGGACACCCAGGACAGAAAGCTAGATACCCAAAATGGAGGCAGAGGAATGAGGAGGAGACCACTCCCTGAGTCCATCTGGTAAATGTATTGTGGTCAGGTTTGTTTAGGACCTCAGCCAAGAATTGGTGGGAAAGAACAGCTTCCTTTGTTCCTATCAGGTCCTCTGGAGCCCAACCCAGAGCTCAGCTGCCTGTGTCAATCACCGTGTCTGTAACAACATTGCTCTTGAATAACAAGGAACCTTCTATGGAAAAAAGAGGGAAGAGAATAGCATTCAGCATAGTTTTTATTCTGAGAGTGAGAGGCAGACAGATCTTCCATCCAAACCATCAGGATCTCAGTTCCAGGCTATAGTTCCATTAGTAGAATATCTGCCTGGAAAGCCCAGAGCCCTGGGTTTGACACACACACCCTCAGTTCCACATAAACTGGGCATGGCAATGCATGACCATACTCCCAACACTTGGGAGGTGGAGGCAGGAGAATCCTTAGTTCTTAGTTATCCTTAGAATCCTTAGTTATCCTTGGTTACTGTGTAACAAGTTCAAGGATAGCTTCAGCTACGTGAGACTCTGTCTCAAAAACAAACCTTACCTTCAGCATTTCCTTATGACTATGCTCAGGTTGGCTAACCTTTCAGACCCTCGATAGTAATAGCACATGGCTGGAGGTGTTGCTTCATATTAGTAGGGCTGTGAGACATAATCTACAGTTGCTATAGTTGTTTCTATCAGCCACCTCCCTGAAGAACATGGAGTCCTTGGGAGAAGGCAAGGGATGCTCAAAATCTAAGGAGAAGTGGCACATGCTGTTTGACACAGGGTGTTCGTACTGCCAAACATTCATGGTTTGTGTCACCTGACAGGCACAGAATTGCTCTACAGAAGTTAAAATATAGTGACATGGAAATAAGCCTGGGTTCCAAGCCCATTCCTGTGAGCTGTGCAGTGAGTCATTCCCCCCTCAGAGCCATGGTCCCCATGAGGTTTAGTGGAGTCTTAGGGGATATGGAAATGAAGGAGACACCATGGAGAATTCCTTGACTGTCAGGTGTCAGACCAATGATAGGCCTTTCTCTTGTTCATTTTTTAATTGGGCGCTGAGGATTAAATCCAGGCTTTCTTGTGCACTGAGATTTGGCTCCACACTACATTTCCAGCCTTTTTTAGTTTTATGTAATTTTAATTTTAAGACAACATTTTATTAAGTGGCCCAAGTCATCTTGAAATTGCTCTGTAATATAAGTAAGTCTTGAATTTGCAATCCTCCTACCTCAGACTCCTGAGGAGCTAATACCATGGGCCTGTGCAGACCCTACTTGACAAGTGTTTTGTTGCTGTTGTTTTCTTGGTTTAGCTTCAAGATAGGGTCTCATGTATCCCAGGTTGGCCTCAATATCACTATGTAGCAGAAGATCACCTTGAACTTCTGAATCTCCTGATTTCCCCTCCCTAGGCATGGGACCCTAAGCATATACTACCACACCCAGTTTATTTGGTGCTGGGGATAGAACCCAGGATTTCATATACATGAGGCAAGCATTCTACCCATCAAGCTACACCCACAGTCCTGCAAGGTGTTTTTCTCACAGACAAGGAAAATTGCAAAAGACCTCAGAAATCAGCTTTGTCTTAAAAGAAGGAAAATCTGGATGTGTTCTAAAGTTCTATGTTTTTAACTGTTTGGATTCAGGAAAAATGAAGTAAAGTCACAACGTAAAAGCAGGGCAAGGAGTCTTTCTGGGCTACTGGGGTCTCAGACTTTGCCAGCTTCAGAGTCATCTAGGAAGCACTTTAGAACACAAACAGAGTGGGTCTGGAGAGTAAACTGAGAAGTTTTTACCAAGTGATACCTACATTGCTGACATAGAGAGCACATTTTAAGATCCACTTGACTTAATATTGGAAATAAAATAGCTCAGAGTCTGAGGAATGGTGGGGTTCAGAGAATAGTCTTTCTGATACCAGATGGCTGCTAAGTGTGACTTCACTTCTGATAGATCTGGAGCCCCCTTAGCACATTAAGGACATATGTAGAAATATTTCCCATTAAGATAAGGGAAAACTCACCTGATAATATGTTGATTCTGTTTAATGCCTTTGCATATAAAGTGTAGATCCTTGTTGGCAGGATCTAAGCTAACAAAGGCTGAGCTAAGCGTGCCTTCCTGTGCTGGAAGTGAGGTCCCAAGGAAGGACTTGGGGGCTTGTTGGAAAGACATGTCTATATCTACATTTCACAGAGCTAGTGCCCTTATACCTTCAGGTCATAAAAGCAGAAACTGTGAAACAGACCCAGAGATATCTGACCTCTGGACCTTGATGCTGCCTTGCCTGTGGCTTCCTTATCTGCGTGATCAAGTAGTGAACGATGCCAGTCCAGCAGCCAGCACTGAGTCACATTGATATCAGCCTTTGGGGGTATTTTCCTCACTCTAGCACCTGCTGGTACCATAGAGCACTAGCATGGGTTTACTTTGTATTTGTCATCTAGAGAGGCCAGAAAATGTCCTGCTTGCTAGAACGTTCATGCTAGAATCCAGTTCACATTATTTGACATCCTGCCAACAAGGAACTGCAATTTATATGCAAAAACATTAAATGGAAGTGAATATTAACAGGTGAGGGTTTTTTTCCTCCTATGAATGGGAAATATTTCTACATATGTCCCTAACGTGCTAAGGATGCTGGCTGCCTCCTCTCAGACATCCTTCCGCATCAGCATGAGAAAAATAAGACATCCTCTAGAGCTACCTAATCAGAAGTTAAGTCTGGACCACAGTCACATTATTCTCTTCCAGCAGCCTCAGACACCTAAGATGGAAACATAGGCCATCCTCAGACTCCCTGGTACCCTAGAAATAGCAGTTGAAATGTAGATGAACAGAAGCCAACACTATGTTCATATGGTTCAATTCCCAGCACCCATGTGGCAGCTCACAACCATCTGTAACCCCTGTTCCAGGGAATCTGATGCCTTAAACTCTTCAGACACTAGGCACACACATGCTCCATGGACATATATGAAGGCAAAACACCCATACACATAAAAAATTAAATTAAATAAATTTTAAGATACCTTGTCTTTCAGAAGTCTCAGCTCTTTTGAATATTGTATCCCCAGAAAGAACATGGACTCCAAGGAAACAAAGACTCTGATCTTATGCAGTAGGCTTGCATTTTAGTGAAGACAATGACAGATGTAAGGAGTAAGCGGGATTATTGGTTTTTCAGTGGAAATTGTATATTTTGTGTTTTTTAGCACCTGTGTATCATGAGCAATCAAGAGAATATGTCTGCTGTCACTGTCCCAGGTAATGTCCATGTCATCCAGCCTACATATGCTGTGGTCTCTGAAAGCCAGGAGCAGCCTTTGGAAAAGACCACCACCTACCCAGCCTCAGCAACAGTGCTTCAGTATAGCCCAGGAAGTGCAAACTTCCAGAACCCACACATTACGGTGCAGAATCCAGCTGGAATGACAGGCCTGCAAGCTAGGCCCACTGGACTACAGTATCCACCAGGAGTAATCCAGTACTCACCAGAAATAACAAATATCCAGATCCTGCCTGGAGACCCTCAGAACCCCCTGAATGCTGTCCCTGGGCCAACACAGACCTCAAGCCATCCCCAGTGGAACATGTCCTTTGTGTCCTTTTCTGAGTTTAATCCCAAGAAATTCATAAATGACGAGGTCAGAACATTAGGGGTGAGTATGGCGCCATCTCTCCAGCTTTGTAAGTCCATTCCTTCATGGACTTTGTAAGTCTGTGCCTTCAATGGGGTCAGAGGGCAAAGGAGGTCACAGCTTCTAAAGGCTAGGGCTAGGATAACCCCACAAATGGCAATCCTTCGGCTCCCTAGTTCACTCCATATGTTTTGGGGAGGCTATAAAATTAACTAGCCATCCCTTTCCTAGCTATCAGGGCCAAAGATCAGTGGCAATTTCACTAGAAAAACCACTGACCTAGGCAAGTGGCCTGGGCTCTCTAGAACCTCAGTTACTGCCTCTATAAGATCTAGTAAGCTCTTCTATATCTTTATACCTCTGAGGTTGCTGATTTCCTCTTCCACCAAGGATATTCCTGCCTCTTTCTGAAACCTCTAATTTCATTTGGCACCTTGAAAAGCTCAACTCCATTCTATTTTTTGAGGCAGAAACAAGATCAGTCCTATGCTCTGCTAAATGCCAGCCAGCTCCTTGTAAAATGACTGGCTAGAAGGATGATTGGATTGTAGCAAGGTCTTCATCTCAGTGCACTCCCTTACTCAGCATGGAGCACACTCTATAAGGAGATATCGATCTAGAGATGATCACGACATATTTCTCAAAGACCTGGTGGAAGTGGATATTTACTTCATAGAAGCTATGATAACTGGAAATTACCATGAGACACATCCACAGCTTTGGTGCTCAAAGAGTGCAAAAGTTCCTGCTTCCTTTGAGAGGTTGCAGTCCTCCTAGAAGACAAGGGAAGGTTCAGGAAGGAAACAGACTCATCAAAACCCTAATAGGGATATGGCTAGCTTGTGCTCTACAAGACTTCATATGTCAGAAGCTTTGTCTCCAGTAGATAATATTGGGAGGTGCCAAAGAGCCTTTAAGAAGTAGGGCTTAGCTTGAGGTATTTAGGTCATCGGGCTCAGAAGAGATTTGTATAGTTCTTGTGGAACCTCTTAATGGTTCACACAGGAGCAAGATTGGCCTCCCTCAACCCCTCTGGCTTTCGGTCTCACGATATAATCTCTCCCTCTTGCATGTACTCCACAATGATAATATTTACCACGCAATAACAAAGCCAGGGGAGCGCTCATCAAAGCTAGCCTAAACTAACAGTCCCCAGACTGTGAGCTAAATACTCTCTTTTTCTTATCCAAACTGCCCAGCATTTGGTATTTCATCATCATAGTACCTGTACATGGGCTAATACCTGCCCCAGTTCCTCACTTCTTTTCTATATTTGAATCCCAAATTTATCAGAGCCACCTCTTAGACAAGTCTGTAAAACTGTATCAGGAATCCAAATGCTGATCCCAAGCACCAAAGAGGACTGTAACTGTATGTAGGAAGGTAAACATTGGTTATGTGGCAAAGGCATTGTAATTATGTATTACGCCTTTTATCCTGGCAAAGTGACTGTGAATTCTGGTGGCCAACTATCTAAAAGCATTTGAAGACCCAAGTTCAAAAAGAGAACGCTCTGAATAATCTTACCCTTTTTGTCACTCAGGCCACCTATTGGTATCACCTGTGGGGCTATAAAACACACATGGAACAGACCCCACCCAGAGATGTTGGTCTGCTCTAGATGTTGATCTAGGTAAACCCCAATCCCACTCATACCACAAGTGGCTCTGGAGTGCAGCCAAGGTGGCAAAGAACAGCTCAGCAGCCCACAGCCCCACTTGATCTCTCACCAGATTTCTCTCTGTTTTCCCCACAGGCCATCCAGATCCTCATTGGCCTATTTCATATCTTCTCTGCAGTCAATCCTCAATTCTACCAGTATTCTTCTTTGCTGGCAGTATCAGGGTACCTGATCTGGGGAGGTCTGTCTGTGAGTACAAGGCTGTGTGCCTCCTTTCTAAATCATCAGAGGGGAACTGGGGAGGAGAAAAGATGAGAAGACCCTTGGACCCCACTCCCAGGCGTAGAACCCTTACAGCTGAGGAACTCACCTACATCCCTACCCTGACAACACCACCTCCTGACTATAAGGAGCTTTTGACTATAAATATTCATTACCATATTACCAGAGCTTTTAGGGTCAGAACCTGGGCTATGAAGCACTCACAAGCCAAGCTCCACCACTCACCCTTAATAGGTCTACTGTAGAGATGGGCTCATAACAAAAAAAGAAAGATGATTTATGCACTGTGACCACAGTGAGAAGAGGAACAAATTAAGAGACCCAGAGATACCTCCCCAAAATCCACCTTAGGGGGTTAGGTTTAAGTAGAGGTTAAGGAGTACACATAAGTACCCAGTCATGGTCATGGTGTGGACCTATCCAAAGCTGGCCCATCATGGCCTCAGCTCCAGTCTGCCCTGCAAAGTGAGCTGACAAGCTGGCAGAGCTATGTGAAATCTCCTAGGATGTAGTACTTCTTGACTGGTAGCAATCTTCAGCCTTTCTCTTCCTCTAGCATAGGACTCCAAGAGTAATTGTAATCTCTTGATGTACATTGTTGTAATATCCTAATATATGTAAGGTGAAGGCCACAGAGTTTTATGTTATACACACTGTCTACCTCCCACTCATGAAGGCAACTGCAAACTTTTCAGGAATTAGTTAATTAACAAGTTGCCCAACCATTTGTTGATAGGAAATTGGCTATTACAAGTAAACAGTCCTGATCAAGGCCTTCTCCTACTGTGACACCTCACCAGCAGGTGGCAAACATTTGCCAACACAGCAGTGTGTATATGAAAGCCAGGGGAACAGGAGAAATAAGGTTCTTTCAGAAGGACAGAGACTATCGCTTGAGGGGCTTAACTTGGGAGTTAGGGGGCAGGTCACTCAGGCTCATGCGAAACTTCTACTGGGTCAATGACTCTGTACCCAGGAAGATTTGGATGAAATTCAGAAGTAATAAAGGATGAGTTTAAGAGGAGTTTTATTATAGAAAAAATTAAAAGCAGAAAGAAAGCAGAAGCTTCAAGCTGGGGTAACCAGAAAAAAAAAAATGAGGATACTTCCAACAACAGGAAAAACCAGAGAAGCTGCTCCTCTAGGGGCATCTTATACGTCAGAAACTGGGTGAAGACTGAGCTTGTGCCTGCCGAGATTGGTTAATCTTCTAGGCTAATTGGGATCTTGGGATATTTTTCTGATACAGCCAGGCAGCTGTGTCACTTGAAAGCTCACATGTATGAGGATTCCCAAAAACTACATCTCTGAGTTACTTACAGAACTTGCACATTACTCCACTAATAAGTTTCTTCTCCCTCTACCACACCAGCTAAGCAGTTGGCATCTGCATACTGATCTTATATCTGGTGAAATAACAGTGCTTTCTTATTAATTCTAGTGACTTTCAGATCTGTTTGAATTTGTGTGTAGGCTCTTACATTATCTACTAAAAAGACACTATTATACCATATACAGCTTCATTTCATTCTCTTGTCCTAAGTTCTTGGGTTTCAGCTAAGTTTTAGGTTTCAGCCCCCAAACTCAATGATCTAGGGGAACTTATTATTTTAAGGTTTAAGATCATCCAGTTCAAAGCTCCCTTCTGTCTATACAAAGTCAGTACACTTACCCATCTAGATGTGTTTTATCTCGGTGGTCCTTACAAGAAAGAAATACAGGACTAAGGATATGGCTCAGTGGTCAAGTATTCACCCAGCATGTACAAGGGCCTGAGTTTGATCCTCAGTAGTACGAAATAAAGTATACAGCAACCATTGTTACTACAATGAGATGAGATGAAAACAGATTGAACAGTAACTCAGAGAGATCAATTGTGTGAAAACAGGGATCTAGATAGAACTAGCAGGCTGGTCTAGGAACACAGCAAGATGAATTAGTAGTAGATATGAAACATGAGCCCCGATGTCCTCTCTCCCAACCTCAGTACTATGACCACCATGCTACCCTGCTCCTAACTTCCCAGAACAAGATCATAGTCAAGAATAGGATAGTATCAGCAGTGAGTGAGTTTGGACAATGGTATGGCCCACCATGCCCTTGAAGATACCTAGTCAGATAGTGGTGATTATGAATGACTTAGAGCAGTGGTTCTCAACCTGTGGGTCATGACCCCTTTGAGAGTGAACAACCTTTTCATGGGGGTCACTTAAGACCATCAAAAAACACATACCAGGTTGTACAGTCTATATATAACACACCTTGAGCTTTATAGATATTTACATCATGGTTCATAACAGTAGCAAAATTACAGTTGTAAAATACCAATGAAATAATTTTATGATTGGGGGAGGGTCACCACAAAATGAAGAAGTGTATTAAAGGGTCACAGCATTATGAAGGTTGAAAACCACTGACTCAGGGCCTCCTACATGGCAGGAGGTATCTGCGTGCCACAATACTTAGTACTTAAAGTTTAGGACAGTGCTTAAGAGGAAGCACACAGATTTACATGTCTGAGAAACAAGATGTTTAAACTTCAGTGACATGCTCTTTTTTTTTCTGTCTATCTAGTTTATCATCTCTGGATCCTTGTCAGTCTTGGCTGAAAAGAATGCCAACAGTTGCGTGGTAAGTCATTATGCCATTTCATTGATGACCTATGAGTCTTAAGATTATGCTCCTTCCCACACTTGGGAAAGAAGGCCTCGCAGTAACCTTGTGGTCTGACACTAGGCCCAGGACATTTACACACTGTATTTCACCTGATCCTTACAACTCTATGATGTTTTATTCTCTCATGTTGTAGAGGAGAAACTGAGGCAGAGTATTTTAGGGTAGAGACCAAAGGACCATTCAGCACAACCAAAGTCCAAGTTGAGAGTTTGCATTAACATAGAAGGAAAGAAACACTTCTCACAGAGCAGCCTCCAGGGCATTTTACAGGAAGCCTTTAAAGACAAAGAACACAGAAAACTACATCCTTATTGGCAGTTGCATGGGGAGTAGAGCAAGCAAGCAGTTTTACAGAAGTCAAACATGCAGTTAGCAGGGCATTTGACCCTGAGTTTCTAGAACAGGGTTGGGTATTTTCTCATAGGATTTTCCCCAGCAGGAGTAGAAAACAGGGTGTGGGGGGTTTCAGGTTAAACCACAGATGCCTCCAGTTGAGACAAGATGGTTTGTCCTGTCACTTTCCCACTTGACTTAGTGAATGAGTTAAATTGTGGACTCATCCTATTCTAAAGAGGTGTAGTTGCCCCTAAGGACCATTAATATGACTGAATTAACCCTTAATTTTACATAATTGGTCATGCAATTTAAAGTGCACAACCCTATGGTTAATCCAATCTGTTTTACAACCCCAATTTTTGCAATGGAAACTTCCTTGTTCTTGGCAACTAGGGAGCCCAGCCACAAGGTATTCATAGAATTGTAAATTCTGTATTTCTTTTTTTTTTTTTTTTGACATTTAAGAAATATTGGTTCTCTCTGCCTTATTTTATTTTTTTACAAAATCCTTTATGGTATTTTTTTTTTATTCTTTATTTACGTTTCAAATGATTTCCCCTTTCCAGGTCTCCCCTTTGGAAACTCCCTATCCCATACCCCCTTCCCCTGCCTCTATGAGGGTATTTCCCCCCTCACCCATTCACTCCCATCTTCCCTCCCTGGCATTCCCCTATACTGGGGCATCTAACACTCTCAGACCCAAGGGCCTCTCCTACCACTGAGGGCCAATAAGACCCTCCTCTGCCACATATGTGGCCAGCACCATGGATCCCTCCAAGTGTATTCTTCGGTTGGTGGTCCAGTCTCTGGGAGCACTGGAGTGGGGTGGGGGTTCCTGGCCAGTTGAAACTGTTGCTCTCTCCATGGGGCTGCCAACTCCCTCAGCTACCTCCATCTCCTCCATCTGGGACCACATGCTCAGTCCAACCGTTGCTGTGAATTAAATCTTGGGTATTCCGAACTTTTGGGCTAATATCTACTTACCAGTGAGTATATACCATGTTTGTTCTTTTGTAACTTCACCCAGGATGATATTTCCAAGTTCCATCCATTTGCTTGTGAATTTCATGAAGTCATTGTTTTTAATAGCTAAGTAGTATTCCATTGTGTACATGTACCACATTTTCTGTATCCATTTCTTTGTTGAGGGACATCTGGGTTCTTTCCAGTTTATGGCTATTATAAATAAGGCTACTATGAACATAGTGGAGCATGTGTCCTTATTTCATGTTGGAGCATCTTCTGGGTATAAGCCCAGGAATGATATAGCTGAGTCTTCAGGTCCAATTTTCTGAGGGTCCGGCAAACTGATTTCCAGAGTGGTTGTACCAGCTTGCAATCCCACAAGCAATGGAGAAGTGTTCCTTTTTCTCCACATCCTTGCATTCTGACTGGTATGAGGTGGGAACTCAGGGTTGTTTTGATTTGCATTTCCCTGATGACTACGGGTGTTGAACATTTCTTTCGGTGCTTTTCTACTCTTCGAGTTTCCTCAGTTGAGAACTCTCAGTTTAGCTCTGTTCCCCATTTTTTGATAGGGTTATTTGGTTCTCTGGAGTCTAACTTCTTGAGTTCTTTGTATATATTGGATATTAGCCCTCTATTAAAAGTAGGATTGGTAAAGATCTTTTCCCAATCTGATTGTTGCTGTTTTGTCCTATTGACAGTGTCCTTTGCCTTACAGAAGTTTTTCGATTTTATGAGATCCCATTTGTCAATTCTTGATCTTAGAAAGTAAGCCATTGGTGTTCTGTTCAGGAACTTTTCCCCTGTGCCCACTTTCTCTTCTATTAGATTCAGTGTATCTGGTTTTATGTGGAGGTCCTTGATCCACTTGGACTTGAGCTTTGTACAAGGAGATAGGAATGGATCAATTTACAATCTTCTACATGTTGACCACCAGTTAAGCCAGCACCAATTGTTGAAAATGCTGTCTTTTTTCCACTGTACGGTTTTAGCCCCTTTGTCAAAGATCAAGTGACCATAAGTGTGTGGGTTCATTTCTGGGTCTTCAATTCTATTCTATTGATCTACCTGCCTGTCACTGTACCAATACTATGCAGTTTTTATCACTACTGCTCTGTAGTACAGCTTGAGGTCAGGGATGCTGTTCCCCCAGAAGTTCTTTTATTGTTTAGAATAGTTTTTGCTGTCCTGGGTTTTTTGTTATTCCAAATGAATTTGAGAATTGCTCTTTCTAAGTCTATGACGAATTGAGTTGGAATTTTGTTGGGAATTGAATTGAATCTGTAGATTGCTTTCGGCAGGATAGCCATTTTTACTATATCAGTCCTGTCAATCCATGAGCATGGGAGATCTTTCCATCTTCTGAGGTCTTAGATTTCTTTCTTCAGAGACTAGAAGTTCTTGTCATACAGATCTTTCACTTGTTTGATTAGAGTCACACCAAGATACTTTATATTGTTAGTGACAATTGTGAAGGGTGTAATTTCCCTAATTTCTTTCTCAGCCTGTTTATCCTTCGAGCATAGGAAGGCTACTGATTTGTACGAGTTAATTTTAATTCTGGCCACTTCGCTGAAGTTGTTTATCAGCTGTAGCAGTTCTCTGGTGGAATTTTTCTGGTCAGTTAGGTATATGATCATATGATCTGCAAATAGTGATATTTTGACTTCTTCCTTTCTAATTTGTATCCCTTTGACCTCCTTTTGTTGTCTAATTGCTCTAGCTAGAACTTCAAGTACTATATTGAATAGATAGGGAGAAAGAGGGCAGCCTTGTCTAGTCCCTGATTTTAGTGGGCTTGCTTCAAGTTTCTCTCCATTTAGTTTGATGTTGGCTACTGGTTTGCTGTATATTGCTTTTACTATTTTTAGGTATGGGCATTGAATTCCTGATTTTTCCAAGGCTTTTACTATGAAGGGATGTTGAATTTTGTCAAATGCTTTTTCAGCATCTAATGAAATGACCATGTGTTTTTTTTTTTCTTTGAGTTTGTTTATGTAGTGGATTACAATGATGGATTTCTGGGTATTGAACCATCCCAGCATCCCTGAGATGAAGCCTACTTGATAGTGGTGAATGATCGTTTTGATGTGTTCTTGGATTCTATTTGCAAGAATTTTATTGAGTATTTTCCCATCGATATTCATAAGGGAAATTGGTCTGAAGTTTTCCTTCTTTGTTGGGTCTTTGTGAGGTTTTGGTATCAGTATAACTGTGGCCTCATAGAATGAATTGGGTAGTGTTCCCTTCTGTTTCTATTTTGTAGAATAGTTTGAAGAGTATTGGTATTAGGTCTTCCTGGAAGGTCTGATAGAATTCTGCACTAAACCCTCTGGTCCTGGGATTTTTTTTGGTTGGGAAACTTTTAATGACTACTTCTATTTCTTTAAGGGTTATGGGACTGTTTAGATGGTTTATCTGATCCTGACTTAACTTTGGTATTTGATATATGTCTAGAATATTGACCATTTCATCCAGATTTTCCAATTTTATTGAGTATAGGCTTTTGTAGTAGGATCTAATGATTTTTTTAATTTCCTCAGATTCTGTTGTTATATCTCCCTTTTCATTTCTAATTTTGTTAATTTTGATATTGTCTCTGTGTCCTGTGGTTAGTCTGGCTAAGGGTTTATCTATCTTGTTGATTTTCTCAAAGAACCAGCTCCTGGTTTTGTTGATTCTTCGTATAGTTCTTTTTGTTTCTACTTGGCTGATTTCAGCTCTGAGTTTGATTATTTCCTGCCTTCCACTCCTCTTGAGTGTATTAGCTTCTTTTTGTTCTAGAGCTTTCAGGTGTGCTGTTAAGCTGCTAGTGTATGCTCTCTCCAGTTTCTTTTTGGAGGTACTCAGAGCTATGAGTTTTCCTCTTATCACTGCTTTCATTGTGTCCCATAAGTTTTGGTATGTTGTACTTTCATTTTCATTAAATTCTAGGAAGTCTTTAATTTCTTTCTTTATTTCTTCCTTGACCTTTCTTTATTTCTTCTTCATTGAGTAGAGTGTTGTTCAGCTTCCGTGTGTATGTGGGCTTTCTGTTGTTGTTGTCATTGAAGACCAGCCTTAATCCATAGTGATCTGATAGGAGGCATGGGATTATTTCAATCTTCTTACATTTGTATTTCTATCTCAAAAGATAAACCTCCACATCTTTTCTTTTTCCAATACAATCAAACACTTAAAATGGGTATCAGTGAGCAATGGTCAAGAAGGAATATGGGTTTCTGATCTGTAGTCACTCTATCACGTCCCCTGTATTTATCTTCCTCCTTAGTTCCCAGGTCCTGGGAACCAAATGGACTAATAGTCCATTTGGCATCATCATCAGTGGCTTCTGTTTTCTTGATTTGGGTGTGGTGGACCCATGGCATAATGCCAGCTACCTTCACAGCCATAAAAATGGCTGTAGGTTATTTTCCAAGTTGTTTTCAGACCCTTTGGTTATTTTCTTGGCCTAGATAGTATCAGTGGGTTTGAACAGGGGGAAACTGGAGTTGGACTCAGAGGTCAGCTGGGTCTCTCTGATAGTCCAATGAAGAAATTTTATGGAAGCCTGGAGGGCCTGTAGTGACTTGAGAAAGGAATGGTTAGAGAGTTCTGCCAACTGTTGGTCTCTGAGCTGGGGAAAGAGTGGGAGAGTTCTTCCAAACATAAACTCAAAGAGGGTAAATTTCTCCCTTTATTCAGTGCAGTGAGCCCAAAGCAAAGCAGGAGGTCTGGGTAACTTGGTCTGAGCAACTCAGAAAGATTTTGGACCTTAGATGAGGGTGAAGGTCAGTTACTAGAATCCTGCTAGTTGTTTTGAGGAGAGTGATCTTTTCTCTGTGTCTGCCACCAATTTATATGTTTGAACTGTTCTTTTTTAGTATTTTCATCCTCTATTTCCTCTTGTTTGTGCCATGGAGTCTCGGGAAACACTGGGTCAAAGTATATCACCAGAAATCACCAGAGTATCAATAGAATTCACTAGTCTTAGGGTCATTTGTTTAGAAGCCAGGTCCATGGCCTCATTACGTCTTGCCTCAATGGAGCCATTTTATTGATGTCTTTGGGAGCGAAGGATAGCAATTAAACCACATAGCCTCTAGGAGGGCCAAGATATTTTCTTTATTTTTAATGTCCTTTCCTCGGTGGTGAGAAGTCCTTTTTCTCTATAGAGCTTATCTGGACACGTGTGGTAGTAAAAGCATAGTGACTCCCTCTCAATATAGTGGTGGACTTTCCCTTTCCCCATCTGAGAGCCTAGGTCATATCAGTCAGTTCTAATATCTGGGCTGAGTTATCTGGCTTGGGCCAAAATAGCTCTAGTTAAAGTAACTATGGCAACCCCCATGGACCTGGTTTCATCTTTAATTAAGCTACCCCCATCTGTGTAGAGCACTGCATCAGGATCTTTCAGGAGGATGTCGTCTCAAGACAGTTATGGATGAACACTTATGGGTCATCATCAGGAAAGAAAGTAGCAGGATTGATGGCAATGGGTTTCTCAAACAAGACTCAAGGGTGGTCCAGTAGTAGGACCTGATACTGGTTCATATAGGCATTAGACAGCCAGAGTTCTGATCTTCCTTGAAGAAGAGCCTCAACTGTGTGGAGTGCTGTGGGGTGTCTGACCAGAGTTAACTTTTTTTTTTTTAATTAGACTAGCAGTCGCCATATAGCTCTTAGGCATTTGATCCATTTTGAGGCTGCAGAGATCAAAAGGTAAGTCATAAGGGATTTTCATGGCCACAAAGTTTGGGTTTAAACCCCTTTTGTTTTATGGACCAACAGATGAAAACGTTTGGAGTCATCTGGAAGTGCTATGGCTAGAGCCAAAGTCTGAGCTGTTTTTAAAACCTCAAATGCCTATTATTCAATCTCAGCCCAGATTAGGGGCTCAGTACCCCACTCTGTACTGGTGTTTAGAGGCCTTGCAATTTCTACAAACTCTGGTATACACAGGCAGCAATATATGGGCACACCTATGAACACTCAAACTTTTAGTCTTTGGAGCTGGGATATGAAGTATGACAGCAGTCCTACTCTGAGACAGGTTCCTTTTGCCTCTCCTCAGATAATAGCCAAGATAAGTAGCCTCTGGTATACAAAATTTGAGCTTTCTTAGACAACACTTCATAGCCTAATGTCTGTTATTCTTGAGCAGTCTCTTGGTGGCCTTTTTACAATATATTTTAGGAGGAGATTATATGTATATTGTAAAAATATGGTCCCAGGAAGCCTCTGTGAGAAAGGCAAGAGATAAGATGAAATGATCTCATAAAACAGGGTTGGAGAATTTTTAAAACCTTAGGGCAACCTGGTTCAAGTAAGCTGCCCACAGTAACCTCCATCTGGGTCTTTTTGTTGAAAAGCAAAGATGATTGATTCACCTCTACCAATGAGAGGCTAAAGAATGCATAATTCAGGTCCAAGACAGTGAACACCTGTTTCCCTAGAAGAATCAGTCTCATGGATGTGTATGGGTTTGTAACTATGGGGTGAATGGTCTTGACCCTCCTATCACTCTTCTTAGATCTTGAACAACTCTATAATCAGAGATTTCTTTACAGGCAGGAGAGGTATATGCCAGGGTAACTGGCAGAGTATCAGGATGTCTATCTCTCTAAGCCAAGTGATATGGACTGAAATTTTCCTTTTGTTTACAGGGTCATTGTTTAATCTGGACAGGGGTAGTTGAGCTGGTTGATTAAACAGTTATAGAGACTTGGTGTTGGGTTAATCCTAGGAGGTCGGTTTTTGCCCATACCCCTGGGAATCTTTGTTGTAAATCTGAGAGATAGTCTATTTCTATCTTTTGATTGGGGACAGGACTTTCTGTTAGGAGATATTCTTCTGACAAAGGGCAAGACACCAAAAATTTTGCCTGGTATCTGTAATTCTAACTGTGTCTCTCTATCAGAGAAGGTGACAGTGGCTTTCAGTTTATGCAAAATATCTTGTCTCTCATTTGGCTCTCTGTTGTTAACCGTTTCTTGATCTACCTCCAGCAACTGAGACCTACTTATACCTTTACATTTTTCTGACTTTTATAAATCTTTCTAATATCTGAGAACAACTAGGTAATAAAGGCAATCTTTTTTAGCAGCTGCCTTTAATCTCTCTTAAGAGAGCTTAATGAAATTTGATTAAAGTCTCCTTGGTCAATGTTGGACAGCAGGGAAAATCTGTTCTATCTGGGCTACATTGTCTGGCAGCAATCCTCCCAACTATCCCAGAGACAGTTTTTCTGTCTTTTTCAGAAAATGGTGGAGTTTGAGTTTTCCAATTATACTGATCACTGATTGAAAGGGAACATAAATCATGAAAGAGGAGGAAGTGAAACTTCCTCCTTTCCCACCAGGCTCAACCCAGGGGAACTTTTTCCCTTCTGTGAGGCTGCTTAGAGCAGGTAGGAGAGGTAGCAGAAGGAGCAGAAGAGGTAGCAGAAGGCTTAGGGAACTATTTCACCCTCCCTGTGTGCATTCTGCTTAGATGGCAGGGGCCTCTGGCTGAAAGACCCCTTCCCCACCTCTACACATGGACTGGAGTCTAACAACGAAACAAGAGAGAACTCTGGAAGTGGAACAAGTAGAGGTTTAGTGGAGCATGTAGAGGTTTAATGGGGCAGGTAGAGGTTTAGTGGGGCAAGTAGAGGTTTAGTGGGGCTAGTAGAGGTTTAGAGATATGGGGGGGTTCACTGAGCAACCTGGCAGAGTCAAAAAGATTTGGGTCCCTAACAAAGAGGGTATAGGTCTTCAAGCAGGGGGCTTCTCACACCAAATAAAACCACTGGTCAATACAGGAAAACAGAACTTATAGAAACACATAGATACACAGAGAAACACATAGTAAAGACAACCATGGATGTCCACCACACATTCATGTACCTGGACAGACCAGAGGAGTCCAGGTACATGACTCACATGGATTCTAGATCAGCAACCAGGTCTAGCCTTTCTTTCTGTCCTAACCAGGCCCTTAACCAGAGTTACCTCCTGAGATGACAGACTAGATGACTGTTATTGAAGGAAATTAAGGTGTATCAGAGGGTTCTAGACCACTGCAGATCTCTCCTGAAGCCCTAGAATATCTCAGACTGCTCATCCGATAGGAGGAAGGCTTTGGCTACTGTGGTTCACAATCTGTGCTGAGATCTGGGTTGGTCAAACTGGAGAGAGTCTTGTAAGGATCTCACTGGGACCTCCATACATTGCCAGGTAGAGATCCAAAGACCACTCAGCACAACCAAAGTCGAAGCTGAGAGTCTGCATTAAATCAGCAGGCAACAGCCTGGAAAGAAACACTTCTTATAGAGCAGCCTCCAGTGCATTTGACAGGGAGCCTTTAAAGACTAAGGACACAGAAAACTACAACCTGGTTGGCAGTTGCAGGGGAGGTAGAACAAGAAAGCAGTTTAACAGAAGCCAAAACATGAAGTTAGCTGGGCATTTTTACCCACTGTGTATGCTGTTCCCAGAGGACTTTTCATGGTGGGAGTAGAAAGGGGGACTCAGTTTCAGGTTAAAGTTGACTCCAACCGAGACAAGATAGAGGAAACTTTACCATGTAACAAGAGAAAGGTCAAGCTTTGCCTCAAATCACACAATGAGTGTGTGACAGAGCTAGGATTTGAGCCCAGAATTCTCTGGTTCCAAAGCTACACTCTAACCTGTTGCTTTTGCTACTGCTGAATAATGAATCATGTCTTAAAACAAAACAAACAAACAAGAAGCTCTTAGCAATTTGGAAAAGTCATGAAAAAGTATTGTGCAATAACCTGGGAATGTTCTGCAATAAACAGAAAGCCAAGCCCCTAGATGTAGAGGAGCATGTATTTTGAACAATGAGGTTTGTGCTGAAACCTAAGATGCCTCAGTATAAACACAGAGCTGGTCCCAGGTCCTCCATCCTCTTTTACATGGCTTCTGTCTCTTGAGAAGTGGTAGATTAAGGGCAGGTTACTCACTAAAGCATTTCCTGATTCCTAATCCCTGGTCTGCAAGGCAAATTTCTGCTACCCAGGTCTGCCTTACAAAAGGAGTACCCCTTTAATTCCCCAACATGAACTAAGCTCATATGTCCCAACAAGACTCACCAAACACTGCCCAACCAGAAGGGAAACACAATGCCCTGAGGGACCTCTCTCCTGACTCCATCTTCCTCAGATGTGTTTTGTTTCGTTTTGGTTTTGGTTTTGGGGGTTTTTTGTTGTTGTTTTTTGTTTTGGCTTTTGGTTTTTAGTTTGGGTTGTTTGTTTGTTTTGGGGATGGGGGTTGGGTTTTGGTGTTTTGTTTTTTGTTTTTTGTTTTTTTTCCTTTGAGACAGGGTTTCTCTGTTCAGTCCTGGCTGTCCTGGAACTCACTCTGTAGACCAGGCTGGTTCAGAGATCTGCCTCTCTCTGCCTTGCCAGTGCTGGGATTAAAAGTGTGACCTGCCCAGTTTGGATGTCTGACTTCTAATACAAATCTCTCCTTCAATATCTATGTCTGGCAGCTGCCCCAGACTCATCCCGAATGTGACATATTGATCTTTCTTTATTTTCTTTCTTGAAACCCCACTAAGGAAGCAGCTTGAGTAGAGGCAGGCTGTAAACAATTAAAGGTTCTTGACATCTCACAGTGGCAAAAGGGAGCCTCCACGTTTGAAAATCTTCCCCAGCCAAACTTGTCAAGCTCCAGACCCCCTCACTCTCAGAGTCTCTGTCTCTCTGCTATCTCTTCTGAGAATGAGCTTGGCATCCCTGCTTCTTTCTTCTGCAGAGCAGGCCAGCAGCCTCACCTTGCCTCCACACCAGCTTCCCTCAGCTGCTTAGCCAGCTGTCAACATTCTCCCAACATGTGGCTCCTGCCCTAAGGGAGTTGACACAACAATCATCACACTGCCTACAGGATAAACAGGCTTCTGCTCCAACCAGCCTGACCCTCTCCTTTCTGCCCTGTTCTTCTTTTATTCTACTTCCTGAGTCTTCCTAAATGCTGAACTTTGACCTTTGCTCACCACTCCCCTCACGTTATGTCCTTCAGGTGAACAGCAGCATTGGCATGAATGTCGTCAGTTCCATCTTCTCCCTGACTGGTATCATTATTATCATCACAGAGTTATGTATTTCCAACTTCAGTAATAATTTTCTGATGGTAAGCATTACAATGGATTGGTCCAATGGTTTCTTCAGGACCAGGAGAGCTTATACAGTGCTTTCTTGAGCAAGGAGGGATTGCAACAGAATTCCATCCTAATATGGTCCATAAATTACATATCTTCCACCAAAACCCCACAACTGCTAAAACAACCACAATGCTTCTATACCACAGTGAGGACTCTGAGATCAAGAGGAAAATGGCCTGGGGGTAGAGATATGGCTACTTGTCTCAAGCTGCAACCTAGTCCTCCTTCAGGACTAATCAAGTAGACCAAGGAAACCTGGCAGAGCAGAGTCCCATCTACAGAGGTGAGGGAAGTCCTCAAAGAGAGAGCTTCCTGGTAGGCCCCAGAAGAAGCCTAATCCAGCTAACAGAACTTGGCCTTGATAGGAAATGGCAGGAAACCAGGCAAGGGTTTTGACCTCTGGAGTCCAGCCCTAGGCAACAGGATGAACTGATAAAGAGGTAGACTGTGGTTATGAGGAATTAAGATTGACTTTATCGATTAGTCTGAAAAATGGCTGTTTGACAATAGGCATCTCTGTCATCAAAGAGTATACTAGTGTCATGTAGAACAAAAACTTAGGGTTCCAATAGACCTGACACTAAACCCTTCGGTCCCATCCTCTACTGAAGAGGAAAAGTGAAAGGAGGTACTCCTCTTAATGCACTCACAATGCACTGTGGACAGGGCCATAGCCCAGTGCACACTGAGCTCAATCCTGCCCTCAAAGCTCTGATTCAGACAAGACCACAGGGATCACGAAAGTTAAGACAGCCAGGAGCCAGGCAGAGTTGATGATCCTGATCTCACTGGTACATCCTCCAACTCACAGTAAGACCCCTGGCCCCCACCATGGTCAGAGCACTTGTTTGGGTCCAACACAGTCAGGGATTGTCTCAGAAGCAAATGTTAAAACGTTGTGGAAAGAGAAAGTAAATAAAACCTCGGGGAAAGGAATCTGGAGTACTTACACACCAACACTACCAGTCAACAGTGGAAGACTGATTCCACAGAGGATTGTTTGAGCTTCGGGCTTTGTGGTACAAACAGCAAGGTGGGCTCTGGAGGCCATTAAAGTCCACAATAAAGAAATTAAGTGGCTGACAGGTTTAAGTTGGGTATACTGAATGTATATGGCAAGGGAACATAAAGGTGCCAATGACATCCATGCCAATACAGCACACACAGAGGCTGTCTCTAGTCTTCCAGATGAGGCACATGGCAGTTGCTTTAGGACAGCTACAAGTGTGGACTGTCGTCCAGTCAACCCTGAAGACTGAAATGCTCCCATCTCCTCTCTGCCTATAGCGTTCTATGAGTGCAGTCTCTGGTAGTCTCCTTCCCTTCACCTTCCTGGAATTCATCCTCACCTGTGTGGTCTCACATTTTGGATGCCAGGCTGTCTGCTGGACCCATTTTGAGGTGAGTGTTGGTCTTGATTCCAGGAATCAGAGCCTGCTCTGGGAAGGTTTAACAAGGTGTGACCAGAGCTTGAAAGAAGTAAGGACTGAGGGGGTGTATCAGAAAAGTTTGCCAAATAACAAATTACCCCAAACCAAGTACCTTAAAACAGCAAGCATTTGCTTCAACAGTTCTCAACCTACGGGTCGGATGTCAGATATCCTGCATGTCAGATATTTTACATTATGATTCAAAACAGTAGCAAAATTACAGTTATAAAGTAGCAACAAAAATAATTTTACGCTTGGGGTCACTACAACACAAGGAACTGTATTAAAGGACACAGCCTTGGGAAGGTTGAGAGCCACTGATTTACTTGGTTCTGAATATTGTCCATCCGAACTGTGATACATGACTTCCTCTTCAACTGATGTCATCACTCTTTGATGGAACCACTTTTCTGCAGATGGGCTTCTAGAAAGCTGGCACCCAGGTCTCTTAGTGGGGTGGTTCATTTCTGCTCCTGTGATATCTCATCCTCCAGTATACCAGCTTGAGTTTCTTCACAAGGCATCTGAATTCCCAGAAAAACATGTAATCCCTCACAGGCAAGCACTCTAGCCCTTGCTTGTGCCCTACTTGATGATGTCCTATGCCAAAGTCACTCACATGGCCAAACTTAGTACCTGTGAACAGAGGACTAGCTCCAGTTATGGGGAGACAAGCTACAAAGTTACCTAAGAGGCATGAATAGGAGGATTTGTAGATTTTTTTTTTCCAATTGAGTTACTGACACTTCCAGAAGAACCAAACCATGTTTATCTACATCCCAGGATTCCCAAGCATTCCATCCAATTCTGTCACCATACTTTAAGTCCAGGATCCAATTTTACACTATAGATCTGCTTGGCACTACAACCTAGAAACTAAAAGCAACTTTGGAACTGAGAATGTAGGCTGGAAGCTTGCTTGGCATACAGAAAACCCTGGGTTTGATCTCCAGCACTGCATAAACCAGGCATGGTGGTACATGTTTATAATCCCAGAACTTGAGAGGTAGAGGCAGGAGAATCAGAAATTCAAGGTCATCCTTGGCTACATACCAAGTCTGAGGCCAACCTGGACAACATTAGTCTATCTCAAAAAACATTACAATAGGGCTGGAGAGATGGCTCAGTGGTTAAGAGCACTGACTGCTCTTCCGAAGGTCCTGAGTTCAATTCCCAGCAACCACATGGTGGCTCACAACCATCTGTAATGCCCTCTTCTGGTATGTCTGAAGATGCTACTCACATACATAAATCTTAAAACAAAAAACATTACAATAATAATTCTAAAAATTCTATTAATATACCCAACAGAGTCTAGAGTCTAGTGAGACAAGAACCAGATAATTCAAATACACTCTCCCATTCAATAGAGAAAGACTAAGAGACCAAATTCTAAAATCCTATGAAGCAGTCTGGAGATACAGCTCAGTGGTTAAGAACACTGGCTGCTCTTCTAAAGGACCCAGGTTCAATTCCCAGCACCCATAAAGCAGCTCACAACTATAAATAACCCCAGTTCCAAGGGATCTGATGCCCTCTTCTGCCCTCTGCAAGCACCAGGCACACACATGGTATACACCCATACATGCAGACACCCCTATGCACAGAATAAATATTTCTAATGAAATCCTATGGAGCAACATTACCCACATGGTGACAGAGAGCATTCCTTGGATAGGAATCAGTTCAGCTTTGAGGAAGGATCTGCCATTGCTTTCTACTGCTTCCTAGATGTGTCTCCCTAATCCACTATTCTCTGGGGTCTTGGTCTCTAGTCCCCTGGCTCTGTCAGCAACATTTTTGATTTCTCATAAGAAAGAGTTCACCTTTTCCATCTTAAGAAAGATGCGCAATTCTCTAAGCATCTTTGTACTTTAAGCAATTTAATTTAAGCTCATATTTAGTGGTCCTTTTGCTAATGCAAATTCCTCAAAAAAATCTCTGAGGATGCTTTACGTACCAGATTATGGATGTTGCAACTTGACAAAAGCCTCATCTTTAGTTGTGTTCTAGATAGACCTCTCTCTACATCAACTGACACAAATTCTGAAATCTGACTTCTCTGGGACCAAGCCCATAAGAAAAGCATTTTAGAAGCTTTTCAGTATAGCCAAGGGCCTCACTAAAGACTGGAGATAGTAAAGTTCTGGCTGTACAAAAGCAAGGATCTGAGTTCAGATGTCCAGCATTCACATCAAAAGACAGGCCTGCAGCCTGTGTCTGTAACCTCAGAACTGGGGATCAGGGAAGGCAGGGCCAAAATAGGTAGATGGAACTTGCTGGCCAGCCAATATAGCCAATCAGTGAGTTCCAGGTTCAGTGAGAGAACTTGTCTCAAAAAAAAATAAAGTGGAGAGCAGCTAAGAAAGACACACAGTGACATCTCTGGCTTCCATACACATGTGCACACACATTCACAGATATCCCCGTGTACTGTACACACACACAAACACACACCGTCTTACTTAGCATGAGGATGAATAGACACAATCCTTTCTACATGGTCTAACTCTAATTTAACATTTGTTGTTAGGCCTAATATTTACTCTGAATGTCATTTATCCATTGGTACCTTCAGAAATACAACTTGAAGATGGCTCACACAACAGGCATTTAGCTCATGATCCTCTGGGTCTTACAGACAGTTCTGATCTGCTGGGATTGTTTGCTGAGATACCCAGTGGTTGTGTGGTCTTGGATAGATACGCACATGTTTGGCAGTTGGCAAACTGGCTGTGGACAGAAAAAAAAACTGGGCTACTTATCTCATTGTTTATCAGGTCAGGCAGACTGTTTTCTATTCCAATGAGGAAGATCAAACTACACAAACTTCACAGGTTGCTGCTTATATCCCCATTACTGTTGTTGTCTCCTTAGTCAAAGAAGGTCTTGTGACCAAGCCCAGCATCCATGAGAGAGGGTCTACCCAAGGCATGGAAACAGGGAGGGAAAGAAGTTACAGCCATTTTAAAGTTCACTACAGAGGACAGTGATGGGCTTCTTGTCCTTTGTCTTTCAGAACATGACAATGATCCCAACCTTGTTTGGTGGCAACACAGTCAACACGACCACTGGACCTATCAACACCACCAGCCCAAACAATGCCACCAACATCCCAGTCCAGCCCACCCTCCCCAGTGATGCTCCCCTTGAACAATTATACCAAGAAGCTGATCGTGCCCAGAAATAGTCGATGGAACAGCTGACAGAACGCCCATCCCATTTCAGTGACAAGGAAGCTCTGCTACAACAGAATCATTGTTTCACCACCTAACACCTGTAACCTTGACCTTGGCATTACCTCTAGGCCAAGATGAACATCCATTTTTCCATCTCTTCACTCTTAAGCTTCCCTTTGGTTTGTTATTAATTGTGCTTTTTTAGTTCATAACATTTTTCCCTTTGACTCTAGGTAGCTTTTAACCTTAGCAAACTGCATACAATGTTGCATTTTGTGTTCTGTTGCTCCTGTTGCATGCTTATTGTTGGAAGCCAATTCTAAACTAATAGACCAACTGTCGGTTCAGCCTCTAATTCCCCTTCCCCAACTCTAATCCTGAAAGGTAATTCCCCTTACCCATGGAACAAGAGGAGAAGCACAGAAGTTATGGACTGCCTAACTATGGTGTATGTCCCCAGCACTCCTGGGTATGTGAGTGAGACCCCAAACGAGCACCAGACTGCCTTCTGGGACTGTAACAAGCCACTCAAGCCCGAGAAAAAGCGCTGTCTGGGTGGGGTGATGGTAGAGATGCAGACTTCACAAGGCAAGTAGGAAGGGACTCTGGAGGATGATAACAGGATGAGAGCAACTCCATTAAGTACCCAGTCCGCTATGTAGTATTTCCCAGAAAAGTGTTACAAACAGAACTGTATGAACAGAATTGACAGATTCAGCCATGTCCAATGAAAAGACAAGGACGAGGATCATTTAGCAAGAGGGAGATCTGACCATACTGGCCAAATCACTGGCTCATGGGCTAGGGTGAACCTGCAGAGGTTGGGGAGGTAAGGCTTGGTGCTATGGACACTCCCACATCTCCAGTTTCTCCAGTTTCTCCAGTTTCTCCCATTCTGTTTGTTCTGTGGAGGTAAAGGTAGTTTTAGAGGAAGATAAGTCAAGACCTCATGTTTCCTAGGCTGGTCTTAAACTCCCAAGCTGAGGAAGGCCTTGAACTCCTGATTCTCTTGCCTCCATCTCCTAAGCACTGGCATGACAGGGATATGTCACCGTGCCTGACTCACTTCCTATTCTGAAATTTCAGTGTCCTTGTAGGGGAAAAGGAAGCACATCTCTTCTCTCCCCTCTGAAGCTTCCAGAATCTTTCAAGACAGCAGACAGTAGACAGATTAGCAGGAGAAAAGATATTTAAATGCATTAGGTGCCTGTCACAGACTCTCACAAATCCTGGGAAAAAGAGTCAAATGGGTGTGGCTTATGCAGAATCAGACACTGCAGAAATAAGCAGCTGAGGCTTGGAGGGAAGGGATGGACAGCCATGGGCTGAGAAGGGTGAAGGGAGGGGTGCCGTGTGGACAGAGTCTCCGTGCAGAAACAAAGATAGTTTCTCTATAGTAATTCAAGTTGCAGGCAAGGGGTGTGTGGCAGCCTGCGGTGTTAACACAGTCTCCTGTGACATTAATCCCCTGCTTGAGGAGATGGGGGCACAACTGTGGTAACAACAAGGAGACACAGGAGCGCTGAAGGTCAGAGACTCCGACTCACTCTTATCTCATAAAAGCCACATCAAAAAGCTATGCCTTGGGGTGCCTGTTTTCTAAGCCTCCAACAGTGCCTTTGGTTACTGATACAAGAGATGCTCAAGCTACCCCAAAGATTATCACAGGAGATTTTTGACATGGAGAAAGAGACATCAAGAATAATAAGAGAAGCCAGTTGGCAGAGACTGGAAAGCTCCCTACCAGGCCTAGGGTAAGGAACAGAGTAACACCTCATACAGATGACAAATGAGGAAAAGGTAGAGTTTATGCAAATGCCTATAAAGGGCCCTGGTATTGGAATGTTTGTGACGTTTTGAACCTCCCAGGTGCCTATCCTGCTTCCATTCTCAGAAGAGTCTTCCTCTTCTTTAATAACTATCTCACTATCCATGTGTTCCTGGCCCAATTCCTTATTCAGGAACATAAGTCTATAAATCTCATCATGTGCTCTTGGGACTCAAATCTATGCCTGTAACAAAGAGGCTGGCCTCTGAGATATCACAGAAAGCATTCATTTTGTTCCCAGACTGCTATTGCCTGGTCAGGTCTAGTCTGACCTGGGGTTAGCAGAACCATCACATGAATTTGTGTTCCGTGGGAAGGCTGGTCCCATGGCCTTGCTGACCATAACCAAATGCATGGGGCCTCACCAGTCACAACTAAGTTGTGTTGAGTGCTTCATCCAGCATCAGGGAAGCCAGAAACGTTCAGTATTAAGTGGAGATCTCACAGACTATACAGCAGGTGAAATCTCTTGTGTCTCAGACTGGGACTGATCACTCCCACTTCCTATTGGAAGAGGAAGTCACAGGGCAGCCCAATTTTGAGGACTACAGGTATAGGCAAAGCCTGGGGACTGAGGCCATTTTTACATTCAACCTGCCACACTGATCTATCCCAAGGTTAGCTGACAGCGGGCCCAGGCTTGTCCCCAGAGTGTTCAGGGTGTCTGAACCTTTAGGTCCTACCTAATCATTGTGGCTTTCCCAGTTGCCTCAGAAGCTATTCTGTGAGATCCTGAACCCAGAAACTCACAAGCAAATTTGCCAAGTATGTGAAGGGTACTGTGCCTACAAAATACACATATACTATAACACATGCTCACAAGAACGTTCATGATTAGATCCTCAGCCACCTGCCACCAGAAAGCTGTGAGCCTCCAGGTCCCCCTATCTAACTGTGGTCAAACCTGGGTGGGAAGAACACAGGCAGCCTGCTCAACCCTCTCAGAGCATCTCAATGAGGTTAACAGGAGGGTGAAAGCCATATGGGTCCGCATCCTAGCTCAGACACTAGTAATGGGTGCCCAGCAAAATCACTTTCTTCTCTGAGCCCTGGTGTTCCCTTCCAGAGACCGAAACAAGGGACTGGGGTACTTTGGGGCCCTTTGGAGGCCAGTGACCACACAAGTAGCTTCCTCTGGCCCCCACCTCTGGGAGGCAGGCGGAGGTCTCTGTGCCAGGAAGAACTGAGAACCTACCAGAGGCGCAGCTCCTGAGCAGTGATTTCCAAGCCCCACATGAATAGCAAGGTTTTCACAGGATGATGTGTGAATGTGGGAGCGCAGAGGCAGAGGGGAGTCAGCAGCCTGCACAGCAGCCGTGGCAAGCCGGTGAGTACCCCCATTGTCCTTCCAAAAAGTCCACCCAGGGAACATAACCGGAGAACAGGCAGGGGTTTGTGGAGGCCTCCAGGGCGAGAGAAGGAATCACTGAAGGGAACCGACCTGGAAGTAAGATTGGGAAGTAAGATCCCAGGGTCACCCACTCCAGCTCAGGGCAACAAGAGAGCCACTGCAGTGAGGGGGGACAAAAGCAGGCTGTCTTCTCACCTCAAAGCCAAGACCAGAGATCATGAAGGTACCAGGGACCCCAGGGAGACAATCACCCTCCCAAGAAGTAGAGACTCCCTTCCTCCAGAAGCCAGCTCAGGTTAGATGCCCAACCTAGTCAGGTGATTCTAACCATGCACAGGTGATCTTTTCCAATGAAAGGATAAGGGCAGGGTCACTGCTAGAAATGTCTTCTCAACAAATACTGTGTCGTTTGCAGATGGGAAGTTTTAGTCTAGGAGAGGAATTGGCTGTCTCTGCTGTTCAGCTTCAGGAGGGCGGGGAGACAGGGGTATAGTAGAAGGCCATGGGTTATATGAGGTCCAATCTGGAGGTAGGAGAAAGTGACTGGGAGATCTGCTTCCCCCTCAGCATATTTACATCTGGTGGGACAGTTTACATCATTTCTGGGACAGTGGGGTGGGCCTGGGCTATCCTGGAAAAGCTGAGACTGGAGACAAGATGCCTGGTGCCTCAGAGCCAGACTTACATAGATGCAAGTTCTTGCCTAGTTTGAGAAATGACTGCAGACCCAGGATGTATGTATAGGAAACCCTTAGAAGCCTGAAACACCTCACTCTACTACTATACAGGCACTTTATGATATTCAGAGAAACTGAGGCCCAGAGAGATTAGGCAATTTGCCCGCAATCACTCAGCTACTTCGTCTCACCAGAAAGTAATGTGGTTTCTTACTAGGCTGAATGTAGGGTCTGTGACTAAACTACAAGCCAAGCTGCCAAGTCGCAGATATGTTGCCATATCCCAGAATGTGACCCCCTAGAGTCAGTCCCTTCCAGCTGCCAATACCTCCCCCAAAAAAGCAACTCCAAGGGGGAAATAAGCAAAGCTGCTTTGGGACCTGGGTGGAAGAAGAGGCTCTCTAGAGATGCTCCAAGACACGTGCTGGCAGTTCATGGGTGCTCCAGCTAGCATGCTGTGGCAGTGCATCACTACAGATGCCCATGCCACTGAGACTGTTAACAGCTGAAGCCCAGGAGGACTGAAGTCTTCCTTCTTACCAAGCATGGGGCCAGATGTTGGTAGCTGGGCATTATTCTCTTTCTGGAGTGTTAGGGGCTTCTCTCTCTCTCTCTCTCTCTCTCTCTCTCTGTGTGTGTGTGTGTGTGTGATTTCAGTCAAGTCTAAGGTGGATGTGCTCTGTAAAATTCTTTTCAATTTGAATATTGGTTCTTTTTTATAGGGTATAAATCAAATTTTATATTCTATGATGCAAATAGCTATTCCTAAGTCAAACTGTTTATGTTAGTTTGTAAAAATTCACAGTGATTATAGCAAGGTGACACTTAAGCAGTCTGTGGCTTTTCCAGTCACCCTCAGGCCAAACAGCAGCAGTTTAGTAACTAGCAACTAGCCTGCCTGGTCTTGTGCTGTGTCATATCTTGACTTGGGACTGCTCCTCAGCTCAGGTTCAGCAGGTACGAAGGGTGTTTGCTGGCTCTAATCTTTTCCCATGCTATCTCTTGTTCTCCTCACTGCACACACAGTGGCTGGCCTGAGTGGTATCCTCAAGGTTGGCAATGGGTGAGGAGGAGAAAGAGGATAGGGTCATGTACCTGCTGGGTGCTTTGTGAGTTGGTAGACACTTCTCTAAAGGGGTATCTCTACAGAGACACATCTTATTGCAGAGATCTCTCTCCTGTGTCCCCCTCTGTAAAAGAGCTCTCCCCCAATCTGGGAATCTGCAGGTCCAATGAAAAGAGCCACATGTGACTTTCTCATATGACAAGCTGCTCAGAGCCAGCCTCTCTGCCATGGAAAAAGATAATCAAAGATATGTTCCCCTCCTCCCCCTACTTTATATCCCCCCGTGGGAGGGGGGATATAAAAAACACCCAACAGATTCTCAGCCACCTGCCTTTTGCAAGTCCCCTGACACGCTTGGTGACATCACTCACTTCAGAGTCTGGTCTCAGCTGACAGTTCAGCCTTAACATTTCCGATCAACACATCAGCTTTCCAGACCCATGACCTGCCCTACTCCCCACCCACTCCACAAAATGACCCACATTACACCTCCTACCCAGGGCTGCTCTAGGGTCTGTAGGAGAGCTCTTTAGGAACTGTAAAGGACTTTCCATGAAGAGCTGTTATTACCACAGCTCATTCAGCAGTTGATAAGCAACATAGCTGGATGAGAGCCTGAGCAGCTGTTCCCTTAAGGCAGGGTGCAGTGGCTTTCCCTCCTTCCATTCCTAGGCACACTGATTCTTAGTAAGAAAGATGGGAGCACAGGGGTGGAGTCACCTGAAATACCACGGTACATCAGCCACTGGCTTCCAGTGGAGCTGAGGAGGGAGGACAGTGTGAATCTCAGGATGTATTCCTGCTCGGATTTGCCACTTACCCCACCGAGGGTGCAAAGCCTATTTCTGTAGGTGTTTCTCTTCTCTTGAGGATCACGGGGGTCTGTGTGTGATCATGTTTCTCACCACCTGCCTAGGAAAGATGCTGTTAATGATGCAAGTGTTCCCTGATGGGTGACTTGAATCCAGTGGGAGCCCTTCTGACCTCAGAAAATGTCCACAGTACACGTATGACCCATCATGGTCCTCAGACATGATCTTTACCTGTTTATGGTAAAATGGTAACTATGAAAGCAAGTGTATCCTTTTAGCCTAAAATTCTGCCTTTAAACTGTCCTTAGTAATTTTTTAAATGGCCTACTTGGGGAAGCGCTGCAGTGGCAGGCTAGTTCAGCTCCCTTTGGTTTTTAATTTGGTCACCTGTGAATGTCAAGCCTATTTGAACTACTGTTCCAAGGAAGAAAGTACAGCAATGGGTCCCCTTCACTCTGACAATGCAAGGAATCAGGCCCAGAAGTGGGTGAATTCTTTAAAGTCAGTATCATCCTTACTGGAAGTGGGAATTCTGGGATCTATCACAGTTCAGCCACTGAGGTGCTATGTGATTTCAAGGGAGACATTCACCCTCTCTGGTTTGTTGTATGTATTTCCTGCTCCTTTCTAGATTCCTGGAGGACATAGATTCTTCTTAGTGCTTTACATATATTTCTCCATTTCTGGAGGATGTAATGGTCAGGAGAAGCTAGAGTGTGCTTCAGGAACACATAACTTAGTGTCCGTGTATGTGTGCATGTGCATATATATACACAATGTGCATGTGTGTGAGTACATGTACACATGTGCACACATACATATAGAGACCAGAGGATGACCTCAGGTGTCATTCCTCAGGCACCACCCACCTTGTTTTTTCAGTGTCTCTCTCACTGGCCTGCATCTAGCCAGTTTGGCCAGTCTGGCTGGCTATCAAGCCCTAGGGATCTGCCTCACTTTGTCTCCTAAGCACTAGGTCTCTAAGAACTCTGCCATACCCAGCGTTTTTACATGGGGTCTGGGCACTGAACTTGGGTTCTTATGGCTTGCAAACACTACCAGCTCAGCTATGCCCTATCGCCATCTTAGCACTATGAGACAGCAGAGGATGGTCTCCTCCTCCTACTTCACAGCCCTGAAGACTTTACTCACTTGGGAACTCAAGCACATAAAGTGACCTATGTCTGGCTAGTTATTGGAAAATGGCTAGCTATTGTGACAAAGGGAAAGTCTGTCCAACATGCCCTGGACTGGTCACTAAACACTTAGCTCAGAAGTTGTGAATTGACTGTCACTCAAGAGATTTTAATCAAAACAAGTCATAGGACCACACCAAACGCCAAGGCACCCAAAATACAATAGCTAGAACAAATGGGCAAATGACAGAGACTGTTCCTAGAGGCAGCATTGACGGTCAGGTGCAGGCGGGGACACAGACAGACTTAGACTTGAGTCTTTGCCCTCAAGTTTACTAGCTGTCCTCTCTCTGCTGCAAGTCTCAGTCAGCACACCTAGAAGATAAACTGTGGAAATTATCAGAAGGTCACAGGGAAGGTGAGAGGCGATATGTCAGAAGTATCCTGTCCTCATGAAAAGGTCAGCAAATGCTGCTAATCCCTAACCTGGGACAGGGTGGAGCTGTGCCCTGTGAATAACCCAGCAAGTTTTAAAGGTCAGTGATGACCTAGGACTGCTAACCACATTGCTTTGAAACAAACATACCACAGTCTTTTGCTAGTATCTGAGAACAGTCTGGTCCATCTTGACTTCTGATTCTCATTACTCAGCTCTGAGATGAGAGGAGTAGCTATGCTAGCTATAACAAATACCTGAGGACCTACATAGAGAGAACAGCTTTGCTTCTGGCTCAGTCCAGATTTGGTTGCCTATGAGACTGGGGAGAGGTAAGGCATGATGGCCAGAGTATGTGGCCAGTAAGCAAAGAAGAAACCCTATCCCTAAATCCCCTTCAAGGACCCTCCCCTAGCCTCTAGCCCCTACAAGTTCATTGTATGCCTGAAGTCTTGGTCTCAGACTGATGACACTATTTGGAAAAGTTGTGGAAGCTTCAGCAGACGGAACCTCTCTGGAGAAGGTGGCTCACTGGAGCCGGGGCTTGAGGTTTCATAGCCTTGCCCTACTTCCTGCCCACTCTGGATGCTTTCTCACTACAGATGTAGTGCAACATGCCGCCTTACTCCTGCCTCACATGATGGACTCACTCAGTCCCTGACATGATGGACGGTGTTCCCTAGAGTGCCTAGTCAAAATAAACCCAACTTGCTTTCACATGCTTATTTAGGGTATTTGGTCACAGAAATAAGAAAAGTAATACAAGGTTCTGCCACCTGTCAGTCATATCATCCTGAGTCTGTCAAGCTTTTGTCTAACATGTGGGTAGTTGAAGGACATTCAAGATCCAAACTCTAGCCAAAGTCACCATTTACCTTCATTGTATAGAAATATCTGAAAGCTCAATTTGCTTTCCTTCTTACTCCAAATCATAGAAATTAGTGTAATTGACATCTAAAGCAACAAGTAAACTCCAGTAACCATTTACTATGGTCCAGGCAGTGTTCTGAGGTTGGAGTTGGAAAACCCCAGCCCACCAACTGGATCCAAGCCATCTGTCAATTGAGACACAGCCCCACCTATTTATGCATCCATTGCCAGTGTCTGGTTCACACTACAAGAGGCATCTCCTACTTAAAACAGAAACTACTTGATCAAAGCCCAAAACCTTTACTAGTTGTCTCTGCAGGGAATGCTTGCCAGTGCTGTCTTAAGAAATATTCGTGTCTGCAAAGAATTATTTCAGTGTAAGGGTCTGGAAACCAGAGCCCCAACTGAGCTCCATCTTGTGGGAAGTAGTAACACCATTCCTAGACATGTACTCTTGATATCACATGTTGGCCACCCAGCTTTGGCTGGAAGAAACATTAGAAAGTCCTTAAAGATATCAAATGACTTCTGCCACCCTCTGCATGAGATTGTTGTTCAATAACACTATTTACCTGAATCGTGTTCTTCTTTTGCATGTGTGCATGTGCATGGGCATGTGTGCACATGTATGTGCATGTTCACATATATGTAATTGTGTGCATGTGTCATGCAGAGTTCTGCCTCTCTGCTGGGGGCACCCAGGCATGTGCATGGATGGGGAGGCCAGAAGTCCACTCTGCATGTCACTCTTCAGGAGACAACTACTCTGTTTTTTGAGAGAGAATCTGGAGCCCATTGGTCTAGAATTCACCAAACAGGCTGGCCTGGCAGGCCAAAGAGCCCCAAGAATCCCCAGAACTAGGCTTACAAGTATGAGCTCACACCCAGCTTTTTACATGGGTTTCTGGGACTCCAACTCAGGTAGGTCCTCATTTACCTACTAAGCTGTCTCCGCAACCCATGAAACATTTATTAATCACCTACAGTGGACAGAAAATACTCATGCCAGCAGATTTCACCCAGGCCTCCTTTGCCATTCCCTTGGAGGTACTCCAGCCACTGGAGCCCTACTTCACTCTTTCAGCTATGTGTCTCAAAGGCAGGTCCAACAGGACCCTGTGTTTTACATTCACCAATATGAATCAGGCCCATCACAGAGCAAATGGCACAGAGGACACACAGGTGGCACATGCCATTGTCTAACATAAAGATGCTCATCCCCTGAAGTCCCTCAAAGATCCACGAAATGGGCTATGTCAAGAGCCTGCTATTCCAGAAACATAGATGAGTACATTTGTGTTGTCCACAGTGCCAGAATTTATTGACTAACAATAAATTTGCAAACCAAGTCAGTTTCATTTGCTGCAATTTGCCAAATTCTCCCGATTTTCCCTTAATAGCTGACTAACATGTGTGCTTTTATTCTGATCTTAAGTATTAGTGTTAACTCTCAGATCTCACCTAATATACGTGTGTGTGTGTGTGTGTGTGTGTGTGTGTGTGTGTTTATTAAAGGATACTCCCAAAAGTACAGAGGTCACAGCATAGTTTAAAGAGGCCTCCAAGCAGTGGTGGTGCACGCCTTTAATCCCAGCCCTTGAGAGGCAGAGGCAGGAGGATTTCTGAGTTCAAGGCCAGCCTGGTCTATGGAGTGAGTTCCAAGATAGCCAGGGCTACACAGACAAACCCTGTCTCTGGAAGAAAAAAAAAAAGGCCTTACCAGAGGCGGAGAGCTACTAGACACAAAAGGACACAGCATCACTGCATTGGTTGGATAAGATATTAAGGACCCCAGTTGGAGAGCTGAAGGCACAAGACTACAGAGCTGAGAGGTGCTGCATCTCTGCAGCACCATAGAGAAGTGCAGGGTTGGTTCAGACAAAGACACAAACTGGTAGAATTTCAAGAGGTTACTTCACTTGGTGGAAACCAAGCTGAGCTGAAGCCAGACAGTCTGCCTGTTGGTCCCATGACACACACACTGGGTGGTCAGATGCCAGGTCAAGGGAGCCATCACTACTGTGTTGCCATGTGTCTCCTTCATAGGGTCCAGATGGTACTTTTCATCCTTGTGGGTGGTGCTGGGCAGGTGGTGGTACATATGCACACAGTGAGACACAGTGTCCTAGTGACTCATTGTTTGAACTCACAGGAAGGCCAAATGCTGCCTCTCAAAGGCAGTCACCCAGGGCAAGGCACAGCCCAAAGCCACTCTTTTACACAATATGGACTAACTTGGAGCAGAGCATAGCCTGGTCCTCACAGGCTGTGTGACATTTCAGCTGCAATGACTCATGTACACAAACCACAGTTCTACAAGCCATGGGTAAATACACATTTGTGTGCTGGGTAGATAATGTGTTTTTAAAAAATACTTCAAATGAAGATGCTACAATAATTCACTGTGTAAATTGTGGCCTTTACCAGGCCTATAATGTGATAGGTTCTAGTGCCCTTCCCCCTACGTTTTTGTCAGAAGAGTGAGGCAGGAAGAGATGACCATCTTGCCCCTTATATCACAGTAATTACATGGACCAGGGTTCAAATCCTGGCTCAGACATAGAGCTGTGACTTGGACTGCTGGGTTCTTCACCACATGTGAAAACCAGCAAGGCAGATGGCTGTTTAATGTCATATAATCCACTAGATCAGCAACTGCGGCACCCTAGGAAGCCACCACCTGACATCTGGCTAACAAGTCAATGTCCCCTAGAATATTTCCCAGGCTAGCCACACCTAAGGTTTTCATAATCCTCGTTTATCTTGGCTACAATAGTAGTTATTCCTTGGGTAGACAAAGAGAGCATGATGTTGTCCCTGAGTAGTTACGTATTCAGTATCAACAGATACAGGCCTAGAGGAAGGACGGAAGAGGAACATCCTACCTGGTCCTTCTCTTCCGTGAATAAAATGGTACTTCAGCTAAGCTCCACCTTCCCGAGCTGTGTGTTCTTGAACCATCACTTACCCTCTCTAGGGAAAGGAAGATGTTTAAATAGATGCTTTTCTCAGAGGTTCCAGTTGGGCTGGGAATGTGGCTCAGTAAGAGTGGGCTTGCCTCACATGTAGCCTGGGTTCCATGCCCAGCACTAAAAATTAAATCCCTTCCATGTAATGTAGGAGAAATCAAGATCAGAAACCAGAGTCTAAAAAGCCTAGGATTCAAGTCAAAAAAAGCCAAGAGCCCACCTTGCTTCTGTAAGTCTCTTCTCTTTCACCAGCTGCCTGTTGGTCCCATGACACACATAGTGATGGAGCCATCACTACTGTGGTGCCAGGTGTCTCCTTCATAGGGTCCAGGTGGTACTTTTCATCCTTAGGATGGGCAGGTGGTGGTACTTGTGCACACAGTGAGACATTTGGGTTTTACTATGTCCAGACCTCAGTAAATAAGACCGACAGCCTTAAGCATATGTGTGATCACCATTACTGCCTTGTTATCTGCCGAGCCTTCATCCCCCAGGCTCTCTGAACACGATGTCTGCACCTCCTGCCAGCAATGGTGTGTTCGTTGTCATCCCGCCCAGCAACGCCAGTGGCCTCCGCCCGCCTCCAGCCATTCTGCCCACCTCCATGTGCCAGCCCCCAGGGATCATGCAGTTTGAAGAGTCACCGCTGGGGGCTCAGGCACCCAGAGCCACCCAGCCACCTGATCTTAGACCAATGGAGACGTTCTTGACCGGAGAACCCAAAGCTTTAGGGGTAAGGGCAGCTTGTCATGTGACTTGAGACAAAATTGTTGAGCAGGCAGTGTGCCTCATGCTCAACAGGGAGAGGTGGAAGCAGGGGATAAATATAAGAATTCACTCATACACTAAACAGACAAGGATTCCCTTCCCCCTTGGAGCTCACCCAATAAATCAGTAAATAAATGATCAGCACTCCAAAAGGGATTAAGAATGATGGATGGAGGACGGCAATGCTAGCAAAGACAGAACTATCTCTCTGGGGAGAGGACGCTGAGGCTAGAACTTATGTGTTAAAGCCAGCCCAGCAAGAGCGGGATGGGCAGAAGGATGGGTGAAGGGTAGGATTAGCTATAATGAAGACTAGCAAATGCAAAGGTCCTGAGGTGGAAATGGTGTGGCTTGTCAAAGGAAGATACAGAATGCTGACATGGCTGGAATGTAATGAATAAAGGAAGGGCTGACCAGGGATGAGAATGAAATGACAGGCAAGAGCCAGCTCCTGTAGAGCTGACAGTCCACGAAGTGAGGCTTCCAAGCCCTTCTCCCACCTCAAAAGGCCTTAGATAGTGGTTTCTAAGAAGGAATAAAATATAGATTATAGGTAGAAAAATGGAAAAGATAGATGACAGGTCAGATAGATGATATAGATAGATGAAAGACAGATAGATGGATATGATGAAAAGGATAAGAGGTGAATGGATGATAAACATGATTGGTAGATGTCAGATAGGTAGGATGGATAAATAAGAGAGCACAAATATATAGGCAAGACAAGTACATGCTGGAATATAGAATATAGAGCCGGTGGTGACTGATAGGTAAGACAGATGCTAGACTTTACAGTTTTTTAAATAGGTGATGGATAAATAGGCATGTGAATGGCTAAAAACCAAAACTGTTAGAAAGGCAACGAGCAGTACTTATCACAAGGTCACACTTCCCAGAGTCCCCACCCTTAAGAAAACCCTCCTGCTTCTGGGAATGTTTCCGTGGTAGAAGAAAGAGGGGGAGGTAAAGATGAGAGGGTGGAGGGGGAAGGGAAATGGAAAGAAAACCAAGTGGAAAATTCAGCCTGTGGAAGCGGTGTAACCCCCAAACCCCAGGATGGGCTACGGAAAGACCACAGCAAGAAGGTAAACTTGGCTTTTGGTATCAACGTGCTGAGAGTCAAGGTACCAAGGCTACGAAAATCAGAATCGCAAATCAGATCTGTGCCTGACAACCCAGTCCCAAAGACGTGGCCTGGAGCTCCTCCTAGGCTGAGGAGAGCTGTTCTATCTTAAAAGTCTGGCCTCAGCCTCCTGATCATTCCCCAGGAGCTGTGGAAAGCCAGGTCTGCAGGACGGCAGAGGGCGGTGTGGAGCTCGCCGCCCGAGGTCAGTGGCATGAGCCTTTTCTGCTTCCCGCAGACGGTGCAAATCCTGATCGGCCTCATCCACCTTGGCTTTGGCAGTGTTCTGCTTATGGTTCGCCGAGGCCACCTGGGGATGCTCTTCATCGAAGGTGGCGTCCCCTTCTGGGGAGGAGCTTGTGTGAGTGCGGGAGTCCTCGGCTAGGGAGTGCTCTTGCCCAGGTCACCTTGCCCTGTCCCACTCCCAACATTTTCCTGGCCATAGCCCATCCTACGTCGGGATTTTACTTACCCCCCACCAGACTAACGTGAGGGTAATAGTTATCACTCACCCTAAGCCTCAGCCTGTTTCCCGCAGCAAACAGGCAAAGTTCTACCAGAAGCTATAGGTGAGGAGCGAGCAGGCCAGTGTCCTAATCACACCCGGGCTACCTGAGTCCTAACCCTACAACCATACCCCCCCCCCCCCCGCCAGCAGAAACCCTCAGTTCCCTCTGTGGGTTCCAGCCCTGGCTGAGCTGATCCCTAAGGAGTCTCCCAGCCCAGTGTCCATTCTTCTGGCCACACCACACTGGAGAACCGAATCAGGGCTTCCTTGTCTGCTCCGAGGTCCCTAAGAGAGGAAGTTTGCAAGGTGGCACTGCTATCTATGCCTCTACCAAAGGTGCCAGCGCCTCTGGTAATGGGGAGCCTCCAACTACCTCCAGGAAGCACGGGCTTTCAGATGAGCTTAATAGGGTCTTTAATGAAGCTCTGCTGTGTATGGCAGTGGAGTCCCCTCTGCATATCCCAGACTATCTCAGCAAGAGCTCAGAAGCCCCTAAAAGTGGAGTTCAGAAATGCCAACATTGCTGAAACTTCACAGCTAGAGCTAAATGGCTGGGGACAAGTTCTAAGCCCTGCTTCTAGTGGTCCATAGTGGGCCCAAGAGGGAGGAACATGTTGGCAAGCAGGGATCTAAGGTGGCCACTGCCTTGGGAAGAAACAAAGCTAGCACTGTTCTTTAAGATCCCTCCTGTTTCAAAATCTGTCACAAAATATGTGCCATTCCCATGGTAGGAGGGGATAACAAACAAAAGCCTAATTGTCAGTCTCAAGATACAGCGGGGTCCTGAGGCCTAGGCAGGGCACATGTAGCTCCAAATTCAATCATTATCTCAAAACTTCACAGCTCTTGGAGGGAGTTCAGTGTGTAACGCACTTGCATGGCAAGAATGAGGGCTTACCTTACCTCCATCAGCCTTGTCAAAAGCCAGCCTGGGCTTGGAAACCCAGAGCTGGAGAGACAGAGACTGGCAGCCCTCCCCGAGACTCACTGGTCGACCACCTAAGAGGTTGGATCTCAAAAACCAAAGTGGGCAGCTGCTGAGGAGGAATGACACCCAAGGTTGACCTTAGCACAGAGGCACACATGCACAAGTACGCGCACACATACACACACAGGCATGCACGCACATGACCTCACATGCATATGAGAGAAGGATTTCTTCCATTTTGTGTTCTTGACCCCCAGCTGCTACTTGGTAAATATTTGTTGAGGGAATAGCTGAAGGAAAGGTGAATGCACTATGATGCTTTAGTAACATAACATCAACAAAAATGCGTACCTAGTAAACTATGGCTTGGGGTCTCAAGACAGAGGCCTCTTGGTGTGTTTGATTTTGTTTTTGTTGTTGTTGTTTGTTTGTTTGTTTGTTGAGACAGGGTCTCTATTTGTTGCCCTAGCTGTCCTAAAACTCACTACCTGGAGCAGGCAGGCCTTGAACTCACAGAGTCAATTGCCTCTGCCTCCGAAGTGCTGGGATTAAAGTCATGTGCCACCGTGCCCAAGGATGGGGCCCTCTTACAGAACCACTAAGACATCTTAGACATACACCCAAGATGCCTGGCCACGATGCAGACAAGAAAGTTGATGGTCTTCTCCCTGTTACTTGTGTCTTCTTGATGGGACCTAGGTATGATGTTCCCTGCCCAGTGTCCCAGTCAAAACCTCATTGGACTCTCTCTTCCCCACAGTTTATCATCTCTGGGTCCCTCTCCGTAGCAGCTGAGAGGAACCACACCAGTTGCCTGGTAAGTCTGAATGGACGCAGAAAGCCAAGGATGGAGACGGTGCCCACTCACCTGGGTGCCACTCAGGACCCCACTCCCATCTGCTCACTCATTTGGCCCATACAACAAGCATTCCTTGGGGATTTTCTAAGTGTCCACAGGAGGAATTTAGACATCCACATGCAGAACGAGGAGATGGAACACTTGCAAAATGCCACCCAAGGTGGATGGTGAGAGTCTGGAGATAAAGTCTTCACAGACATCCAGAGGAGGCAGATGCAGGAAGGGCCCCCAGGAGAAGAGCCACCAAGTTGCCTTAGTGGGTGGGCCTGGGGGAAGACAAGTTGGGGGTCAGGGGGCAGACACAAGCTGCAAACATGTCCCAGGAAAGCCACTAAGAGGGTTAAGCCTCCTTCCCAGAAGCTCTCAAAAGGATGGAAGAGGCAGCGGGAGGCATTAGGGCCTCTACTTGGGGTCTTAGAGAAGGAGAAGAGAAAGAACGGGGAAAGGAAACCCCAGCCTCCTGCAAGGGTCATGGCCCCAAGCCCCTGGGCCAGGAAGGAGGGTGCAGGAGACTGGGCACAGTGAGTGTCCTTTCTCCTCTTTGCCTCTTCTTGTTGCTCCTCTCCCTCCTACAGGTGAGGAGCAGTCTGGGAACCAACATCCTCAGTGCCATGGCAGCCTTCGCAGGGACAGCCATTCTTCTCATGGACTTTGGTGTCACTAACTGGGTGTGTTGGCAGATGTCCCAAGGGGTGATAAACCCAGAGAGATGAGGGCTATAGCCAGGACTAGAGAAGACCCAATAGTCTGCAGTCCTGGGCTAGTTGCAGAGCCTGCTGCTCCAATAGACCTCACGAGTGTACTGACACCACGACCCTACCCTAGTGTCGGGTGGGGAAGGTGGGGGAAGGGGGATGAGACCCGGTAGAATGGAAGGAGTGGGGCCCAAGGATGGAGTCAGGAAGGCTGGGTCCAGGTACACCTCTGCCTCTTGCCTGGGAAAGTTATTCTTGGTCCAAGGGGTTCCTTTACTTTTAAACGCAGTTTGCCTTGACTGTGGGTTTGGGTTCTCAGGATGTGGGCAGGGGCTACCTTGCTGTGTTGACCATCTTCACCATCCTGGAGTTCTTCATCGCTGTCATTGCCACCCACTTTGGGTGCCAAGCCACCCGTGCCCAAACTAACGCAGTGAGTACTCTCAAACCAAGTACAGAGCCCCTGAGGGAGCCTGTTGTCTAGGAAGAGGTTATCCCTGCAGCCCCTCCCACTTTCCCTTTGTAGCTGTGATGAAAACCTCAAGTTGTGAAATGGGACTATTCACTCCGTGGCCACAGGGGGCGCCAACACTACTGGCGGAGCTGAGATCCTTCCGGAATTGGAGGACAGGGTTGGAGAGGGCGAAGTGCGCACCTTGCACAAAGGTGTCCACAGACTGCCAACAGATGGGCAAATCAGAAAAGACAGCATGACTCGGTGGAAGTTAAGCTCATTTTTCCAGGGGAAAATAGGAGGCGGGTGGACAAAAAGAGCGTGGGAAGAGGGGGTACTGATAGCCCAAAGGCTTGTCTGGGCAGAAAAATGCAGCCAGGGGCTGGCGGGTGCCAGTAAAGGTTGGAGCAGAAGGATGACCTAGATTCAAGGAGCCCAGTGAATGGCTACTAGTGTGGAAGCAGCCAGGGACCAGTGCTATGTTCAGGCAAGAGCTACAGAAGCTCCGAGCTAAGCAGAGACTATCCAGACAGGTAATATAAGCTCACTAGACCCTAGGGAAATGAGGTTTTGTCTACTTTGCTAGCTGCTGTGTGTTCAAGCCCTAGCTCTTAACTGACCCTAGAAAATGTTTGCTGAAATGTCAATTACACGACGCTTTTGTGTGTGAGAGCTGCTGTTCTCAGAGTGTCCATGAGGTGGCACTATTGCAACACTCCCCGAATACCGCAGAGCTACCCAGAATTTGGTTTTTTGTTTGTTTGTTTGTTTGTTTGTTTTTCCCTCCCTTTGCAGTCTGTGATTTTCCTACCCAATGCTTTTGGCACGGATTTCAACATCCCCAGCCCAGCAGTCTCTCCACCACCTGCCTATGACAACGTGGCATATATGCCCAAGGAGTCATCGGAGTAGGAGATTGCAACTTCTGCAGGTTGGAGCCCAGGCTTCCCACTCTACTCAACATCTCTCCACCTTCACCTTGTCCGTTCTGAGGCAGCGAGGCTCTCCAAACCATGTGCACTGTGTCACTGAGTGAAGTGCTCCATTCATTTCCCACTTCCTCCAGTAGTGTCTTTCCAAAAAAAGACATAAAGCTGGTGTCCAGGGTGTGTCCTTAAGCACCACCCCATCCCCGGCCCTGTCACCTGACATAGATGTCCCATTTGCTCCTCTGCAGTTCTCTGCTCATCATGGGAAATCTTGGCTTCACAGAGGTTTCACAGGTTTGCCTTCAAGATCATTAAGCACAGAGAACTCTGAATGTTCCAGAATAGACTGGCATTTCAGAGGCACAGAGCTCTGATCAGCAAGGCCTGACCTCCAGACTCCTAGCTCCCAAGACCAGCTCTGTCTTTTGTCATCTGTGTTACATCTTTGGGTTTTCATTTTCCCACCTGGAAACTAAAGTGTTAAACTACATGACATAATCTAGCACCTCTTGGCTCCCTGGTGTCCTTGTGTCTAAGCCCAGCATTACCCCTTCTCCAACCCGGAACCTCATTCTCCTTATTTGTAATAGAAGATTGGTATTGACTCTGGCCCTGCCCACCTACTAGGACTGGAGGCTGCAGAGGAGGCTGAACCACTCCATACTCCCCCCAACCCTGCCAGAAAAGCAGGAGTGCCCCTGAGAGTTACCATGGGAACAGGCTGGGTCCCCCTAGGAATAAGACACCTTCAGCCCAGTGTTCACAGGCCCTGGCATATGGCTTGTATCCTCTATACTTTGGAGAAAAATAAAGTGTGGCTTAGCTTTTACGTTGGTCTCAATGTGGTGGCTTTTGCTTTTTAAGCTTGGGGTCTTCTGAGGGCTGCCCATGGTTAATCAGAGATTCCGGTAAGTACCCCCACTAAGAGCAGGCAGAATACTATAACAGTTACGGACATCTCCATGCCTTGACTTCGATAATGATCACATGGGTAATTGCATAAGTGGAGACGGGAAGATAGCTCCGCAGTTCAGGACCTGAGTCTGCATGCTCAGCATGCACGTAAGAAGCTGGACACAGTGGCACGTGTCTGTAATCCCAGCCTGGAGAGGCACAGAGTGGAGGAAGCCATGGGCTTGCATGGCCAACAAATCTCCAGGCTTGGTGAGAAACCCCAGGTTGGAAGTTAAGATGGGCAAGTAACGGAACAAAGGAAGCCTTCGGAGGCCTGAACTCACCATGTAGTGCTTTTTCTCAAATACAATCAGCATGAGCACAGAGGATACTCTAATAAAGTCCCACAACACGCATAACTAATACACTTGCTTGCCAAGCACTGACATTAATCACGAGTGGGCTTTAACAAGTACTAATGAATTCAAGTTGTACTAACTGTAAGCACATCAGTCTTACCAGATTCTCCCAGGCTCCCACCTCCGTCTGGTTCCGAAGCCTGTCTTCTAACCACCGAGCTTCGTCACATCATTAGCTTTGTGCCTTTCCCAGTGTTCCATGGGGTCATCTCCCATGATTCCCTTCCAACTTCTTCATATCTTGATTGAGGACTCAGAATTCACAATAACCACAACCAAGTTTATGCTGAGACAGATAGGAATAAGAGATCTCAAAATACCATCTGGCAATAGGCATTTCTGTTTCAGGATGATGAACAAAGCTTTGGGATAAAAATCTGAGAGAAAACCTAGTCCAAATAATGACAGATATTTCTTCAGTAACTTCTGTTGGGGAATCATAGCTTGCCTAACCTCAGAGAGTTTTGTCTTCACAGAGGATGCAGCAGTGATCTATTATCAAATACCCAAGGATTATAACTTTAAAAATAAAGGAGAGATATTTATTTCCCTCACTGTTCTGGAGGTGGAAGGTCAAAAGTTCACATATAGTGGTGACATTCTGGCAGAGTCTAAAGGTGGCACTAAGCATTACTCAGGAAAAGGCAGAAAGATTATAGATGCAAGTCCAATTTATCTCTGTTTCTGATAAAGCTACTAGGATTCATTTATGGGCCCTCATCCTGATATCCTTCTAATCCTAATCACACCCCAAGACCAGATGTCATCAGATTTGAGTTTCTGATCGATGACGAAGAGGGTGGTACTTCAGCGGGAGAATCTGTAGGGGGCGATCTCACTACTCCCAGGGGCTCTTACTTAGCTCCCTATTTGGTCATTCCACAATTGTTGAGACTTCAGAATCAAAGGTGGGTGGGACAAGGAGACAAAGTCTTGGCTTTATTCCCACGATGAGGTCAGTTCTGCTCAGAGCAGATGGGAAGCTTTTTAAAAAGCCAGATTCCTATTTATTTCTTTAAACATCACTAGCTCTGCCTGCTTTTAATCATCACACTAATGAAATTATATGGTATGTGTGTTTGTGTCTGACTCCTTTTACTGAATGAGATTTACAACTGTTTGAGATTTATCTGTAACATCTTATATTTTCATTTTATTATTTAATACTATAAACATTTTGTTTAATTCTATCACTTTAATTCATTTACTTGTTGGATGAATAACCAGGTTAATTCCACTTTGGGGCATCATCAATAAAACAAACTTTCTTGTGTGTGTGTGTGTGTGTGTGTGTGTGTGTGTATGCACACACTCTCACACAGTAAGGGGACTGGAGAGACAGCTCAGCAGTAGTTAAAAGCACTGGCTGCTCTTCCAGAGGTTTGAGTCCTCTCAAGCACTCACATGCCACATGGCAGCTCACAACTGTCAGTAACTCTACCTCAAAGGAATCTGACACCCTCTTCTGGCCTCTGCAAGTACCAGGCACACATGTGGTTCACCAACATGCATACAAACAAAAACAATTATACATGTTAAATAATAAAATCATTTTTAAAAAAGAAAGAAAAATAAAATGGAGAATAATTGAGGAACACAGCCAACATTGATCTCTGCCTTCAACATGTTCATGTGTGCATGCTCACACAAACATATAACCATAAACACACATGCACGGTGGAGGGATACACACATACACACACATAAACCACGCACATACATATGCATACAAATTTACCTAGCTGCATATGCTTCATATACTTTAACAGATAAATTAAATATTAACAATTAAATGTATATTCTCTGTTTTTAAAAACTGGATAAAAGATAACTAGAAAAAGCACTATAGTTATCTAGTTCTGCATGCTACAGACTGGACAGCTTGAAGCTACACATTCCTTGTCTCACCATGTCCATGGTCAAGATCCAGACATGCCTTGGATAAGTTCTCTGTGAGTAGCATGGGCTGCAAGCTTGGTGGTGGCTGGACTTCAGTCTCAGGGCTTCCTGTTAGTTGTGGTCACATGACAATACCAGTTAAAACCATATCTTTTCAAGATAAACACTACCATGTGTACACAGACAACAGTACATCTGTATTGCTTACACCAGAGATCAAAGTCAACCAAGAACTAAGAATGACCCTGCCTAATCTGGGGAGAGACATAAAAGATGGAGACAGGGTCATTGTACCTACTGTTGTGGATACTTTGACTTTCAAAAAATTAAAAGATTCTTTGAGGGGTCAGAAAAGTGTCTCGGAAGCTAAAGTTACTGCACAACCTGGCAATATCAGTTCAGTCCTCAGCATCTATGTAAAGGTTGAAAGAGAGAATAAATTTCACAAAATCCTCTGACCTACACACACTCACACAGACACACAGACAGACACACATCACACACTTACATCAACCACACACATCAATCACACATCCACAAATAAAAATGTGAAAATTTTGATAATCAAATCATTCAAACACTGCCTCCACCAACATGACAAATGCCTTCATCAGTCCTGCTCCATAAATTATCTGAAATGTCAACACTGCAACAGTAATTGTCTCAGCTGTTGAAGGGAGACATAGGGAAGGAGACTCAGACTTTCACCTGTCCAGGTTTGGGAGCCGGATGGTTTTGAACGCATCTCTGATTGGCTGGGAGTGTGAGCAACGGGTGGGTCCCGGAAAGAAAAAAATCCAAAGTCTAAAGTCATAAAGATGTTCTGATTTCCACCTCTAGCTGTGTGCTGAGGCAGCTTTGGATGGTAAAGAACAGCTGAAGCCCACATCAGAGGTCCCTGGGCCAGGTGAGTACTCCCTTTCCACAGCAGAAACAAACAAGGGAGGATCATCAGAGCCTGGAGCGGGGTTCAGTCTTGACACAAGAGATTAGCCTCTTGTGTCAGTCAGGAGCTGCAAGCTGGTGGTGAGTGGCTGAAACTTGACTTTCTCCCCCAGAAGGAAACGGGAACTGTTTACCAAGCAATGTCAGCAGCAGCTGGAGAACAGATGTTCTATGCTCTGCAGTCCTGGGAAGTGGGATTACTACCAGCCTCTCTCCAGGGAGGAGTCTGATACCAGGAGCCCAGCCTACTACCAGTTGGTGATCCTGAGAGCTAAGAGGATTGTAACCCCTTCCCTTCTAACCTTGGGATTTTGAGCACACAGAGAGATTTAAAAAGTCAGAGCAAGAAAGAGACTTGGGAAATCCACTCTCTTTCCCAGATCCTCCCTATGCACTGAGTGCCTAGCCCTGAGACCCTGGGAAAGGTTACTTTGCAAATGTCAGGGCTCTTTCTGACCTAATATAGCTGAAAACCAAATCTTCTAAGGGTGGCTGCCAGCAGCCAATCTGTCACATGGTGTCACTCCATACCTCTCGCTTCCTGCCTTTCTCTGCCTAACATACCCACCCACACATCTATATACATGTACCTATATGTACACATTTATACACATGAGTGTGTAAATACACACTACCCTCTCTGCTCTCTTGGCTTCTTCTGCACAGTCTGCTTAGGGTCACATTCACATTAAGGTTTTCTCAACCTCCTATCCCAGATTTCCCATGGACAGATCTTATGCATTCTATACATTCCCTGGTACCCAGCTCATTGCTCTGCAGACAGAGTCCTGAAGGGCAGTGTGAGATCCCAAATGACTATCTACACACATTCTCCTCTCCACAACCTTTCCAGCTATCAGGAGTTCTTAGCAGATTCCTCTCCCTGCTCTGAGCAGGAGTCAGAAAGAAGCAATAAACTTCCCATCCCAGAGATTAGAATGGGACCACTTAACAGAGAACCAGACAGAGGTCAGGTGAGATTCAGGCTGTAAGGCAGGTATTTTATTACTAAATTCTAACCTCTGCCCCTGGTCCTATTAGTCCTCACAGCCCCCCCTCAGGCAAGTGCTAGTGTTCCTGTGTATCCATAGAAACAGACTTAGACACTGAGGTGCAGAAGTACAGCCAGGGCTAGATCTGGCTTGTCTGCTTGGAAGACCCATGTTCTGGCCCACTAAAAAGATGAAGGATCCTCCTAGCTCTGTCTCTGCTTCCCACAACCTAAGGAAACCAGAGATATTTGAAAAAAGTTTGAGCCTAAGTATAAATCACCAAGACCCTAAGTTTCCTTAAGATACCAGACAACTAGGCCTGTGGTTCCTCACCTGGCTGAGGAGCCTGGGAGAGGAGGCCAAAAAATTCTCCTTCTGCCCCTCCCATCCTGCCAGTCTACCTTCACTCCAAGGCAGTCTGCCCCATCCTGGAGGTAAGGTGGGCAAGGCAACAGGGCACAAGCATTCTATAGGTTCATTACCAATGACCGCTTTAAAAGATGGACTTCTGGAAAAACCTAAGCCCAGTAGAGGAGGGTTTGAGGAGGGTAGCAGCCTGATGTGGTGGTTTGAATAAGAACAACCCCATAGGTGCATATATTTGAATGCTTAGTCAGCAGAGAATGGCACCATTTGAAAGGATTAGAAGGATTAGGAGGTGTGGCCTTGTGTCACTGGGGGTGGGCTTTGAGATTTCAAAAGCCCATTCCAAGTCTGTTCTCTCTCTCTCTCTCTCTCTCTCTCTCTCTCTCTCTCTCTCTCTTTCTCTTCCTGTGGATCAGGATATAAAGCTCTCAGCTACCTCACCAGTGCCATGCATGCTGCCAATGCTCCCTGCCACAATGATAATAAACTAAACCTCTGAAACTATAAGCAAGCCCCCAATTAAATGCTTTTGTTTCCTTGGTCATGGTATCTATTCATAGTAATTAAAACAGAAGTTGGTACTAGGCCTGATCAAGACTTGGAAGACTTAGAGACTTTAAACCAGAAAAGTGATTGAACACTTTAACCACTTAAAGTTGTTTAATGGGAACTAACATGCTTACTAACAGAAGCATGGAAGACAGAGTTGCTGAATGCAATGTAGAGTATGACAGCCTGGCTCAAGAGGTTTCAGAAAGGAAGAATATCAGTAGTAAGTGACCTAGAAACTGTTCTTGTGGTATTTGGCAAAGAAAGTGACTTTTTGCTCTTGTCCTAAAGTTCTGCCTGGAGCTAAATTGAAGGATTTTTTTGGATTAATGGTGTTGGCACGGATGATTTCGAGACAGCCTAGTGCTGGCTATGTCATGTGGTTATTAGTAGTCACTCTTGTGCAGGTCTATAATGAAAATGAGTAAGCTTGACAAAAAGAAATATAAACTGTAAGCTATGGAAAGAAAATGAGTGCTAGGTTGGGTGGTATTGGAGCCAAGTCCAGTGTTCAAGGAAATAAAAAATTTAAAGAAAAACCTAATTCCAAGTAGAATAGAAGAGTGATGACCTCAGGACAAGACCCCACCCAGCTGAGCTTCCAATCTGTGAAAAGGAATTAGAGAAAAGCTTAAGCAGTGAAGGAAACCAACAACATAAAGCTCATGCAGCTGTAATTGAACAAGGAAGCTAAGTTCCCACTCCATCAAGCAGCAGAACTTGAAAGCTTTGGCCACATGATTCTAGTTTTACAGTGAAGGATACAAGAAGGGGGACTGTGAAATCTTCCTCCATGGCTCAGAGAAGCCACTGAGGACAAGCATGTGTCAGTAGTGTCTCTGCATGGAGGCCCAACACACCATTGAGTGAAGCTGTGAAGATAAAGCTTAGATTTTACTAGAGAGTGCAAAATGAAGATGCCAGAGTCATGAGATAGAGTTGCAGACTAGGTGTGGAACCATCCCAAGAGAGAGAAGTATGTTACAGTCAAAGGTAAAAGGAGTCAGGATCTAAAGAGCACTTTAACATCAGATATGGAGATGCAGAGTTTGGAATTTACTCTGATATTTTTCAGTCTGTTTGGTCCATTACTTCCTCACTATACTCCCTTCACTCCCTTTGGGAATGGTAATATATATTTTATGTCATTGTACATTGTGAACATTGTACATTATGTGAACTCTGTTTTGTAGGTGGTTATAGTTAAGAAATTGCCATGAGTCTCAAAAGAGATCTTGAACTTTGGACTTTTAAACAGTGTTAAGACTGAAAGCTGATGGGGCCTTTTGAAGTAGAAGTCGGACTAAATGAATTGTATATTATGATATGGCTATAAGCCTATGTTGGCCAGTGTGGTGGTTTGAGTAAGAATGTCCCCCAAAGGCTCATATATGTGAATGTTCTGTCACCAAGGAGTGGCCCTGTTTGAAAGGGTTAGAAGGGTTAAGAGGTTTGAACCTGATGGAGAAAGAGTGTCAGTGGAGGTGGGCTTTGAGGTTTCAAAAGCCCACGCCAGACCCAGCCCTCTCCCTCCCCCCCCTCTGTGTGTGTGTGTGTGTGTGTGTGTGTGTGTGTATGTGTGTGTGTGTGTGTGAGAGAATGTGCAGATCAGCATATAAAGCTCTTGGCTACTTCACCAGTGCCATGCATGGCAGTATAGTGACATGCTCCCTGCCATGATGACAATGAACTAAACCTCTGAAACAGTAGGAAAGCCCCTAATTAAATGCTTTTGTTTATAAGAGTTCCCTTAGTAATGCCGTCTCTTCACAGCAATAAAACAGTTATTAAGACACCAAGTTGCAAACTAAGGTCTCAAGTTCATGTCTAGGGAAGTGGGGAATTTCACAAGAGGGTCAGTTTGGGAGCACTGTGTGGAAGCTAGAAGGCTGTGTTCTCAGAACAGTAACTGATCTTCTAGTTATGTGGCCCTTATCTTGAGGACATGGCTCAGTCAGCAGCCTATATTTTGTAGACCAGTAATGACAACTTCCCGTTGGTCAGGCCCTTCTCTTAAGAACATGACTTTGGAACAAAAGTGAAGGCTGGAGCCAGGCACTGAAAACTGGAAAAAAAAACACGGCAAGACAGAGTCACCATAGCCAACAGCAAGATAAAGTCACCATTGGCTACAGCAAGACAGAGTCACCATTGGCAATGGCCTACTGCCATTATACTCTTGATTTTGGAACGTGGCAAGGGACTTTATAACCCACACCCCTTTCCCTCTGATGTCTAAGGTCTGCCCCTTCTGACCTCTTCCCCTTAAGTGTATAAAAGTTCCTCTTAGCATCATTCCATTCCAATTTGAAGTTGGAAATAACCTTGAGATCAGAACACAATCACAAGCCCCACTATAAGGCAGCCATGAAGACACACCAACAGGGGGGAACGGATACCCCCAAAATTCCTAGAACCAGAGGTTTGGAAGTTTGTCATTAAACCCAAAGCAGACCCTATAGAATATCAACTGCAGTGTATGGCTGAACTCTAAGAAGATTCTACAGAAAATTAAATGTAGGAAATGCCCTTAGCATCAAAACAGAGCACATCCCTGCAGGAGTCCTCAAAGCCTTGAAAAAGTTCTCAAAAGGTGATGTGTAAGGTTTCCTAAACTTGTTTAACCATGATCCCTTTTAATGTAGATCCGTTAGGACCAGTGTTCCAATGGATGTGCTGTGGGAAAGGGTACTCTGTCCTCCTGAGTCCAATTACTTATTGGATATTTGAACCATTTCCACAGACACAGCTTACAGAAGCAAGCACCCAGGTGTAGACACCTCCCCATCTCCAGTGTCCAGATGGCCACTACCACCAGACACCACAGGTCATCCCAGCTCTGCCCCCAAGAAGCTTCATTTGAAGTCCTAGCTACATCAGAAAGGCCTGGGGAAAGCTACAGAATTGAAGCCAACCATTCCCAGATCGGCTCACAGAAAATAGCCACACAGCCACCTCTCTGGATTCAGCTTCTAAAGCACAAGGAAGAAAAGGCCCACTCATCATTCCCACTAAACCAGGGGCTGTCACTGCCAGTTATTGGAGATATCGACCAGGGAGTCCCACCAGCAGCCCAGGCCAAGAACACAGGAGATAGGGTTAGGCCAGCTTACCATGCTTCCACTCCAATTTATTGGCTATGCAACCTTAGATGTGTGATTTAGCTTCTCTGAGACTCATCTGCAAAATGGGAGTGAGAACATCATTCCCCTCATAGGGTTGGGATGCATAAACCAACAGATGATGCATATAAAATGCTTGGAACAGAAAAGGACTCATGAGTGTTAGTGTTGTGGACACTGTACTGACTTGCTGGCTCCATGTGGGCTCAGAGTAAGCCCTGGGCAGAAGTCTCCTTCCCTTCTCTCTCCCATCACCTCAAACCCAGGAGACATGGGCATCACCATGGTTGTCTCATTCTAAGCCACAGGTTGGGGACTGTTTACAAAATGCTCACATGAGCCAGGTCTCCTAACCCCTAGCTCCTGAGTACCTTCCAGGCAGCCAGTGGAAGCTCCCCCTGTACTGGGTGGGCATGAAGTCTATCTGGTCTTCATTTCCCTGCAGCCCCAGAGCAGCTGAGAACATTCCTAGGCTCTAGATTGTTTAAATCAAAGGCAATGGGCTTCTACCGTCTAAGTGTCCGCTCAGCGTTGCAGAAGATCTTTTTCTCTGTGTGTACTTGTTATATGTGTGTTGCCTCACCCCTAATAAAAAGCCTTGCTTTATCATCTGAAAACAAATCAAGGTCAAAAGCTATTGGACAAAGCCACCACTGTCCAGGGGGCAGAGGTGACAGCAAGAGTTGCATCCGAGCCTCAGACACAAGCTCAACTCTAACAGGCCTTCTTCTTGATTTACAGCCAGGATTCCCTGCCAGTCAATGGCTGTACGAGCTCCCACAGTGATTCCCAGCCACATTACTGGGGAAGTCTCTCGATGGCAGAATCTAGGACCTGCCAAGCCTGCCCAGAAAGTGGCCCAGCCTCAGCATCTGGTTCCAGATGAGCACCTTGAGAAAGCCCTGGAGGAAAGTGGCCTTCTGCAGAAGTTGGGTGTGAGTAGGAAGGTGACACCCAGAGAAGAGCTTAAGGAGAAAGCCTCCAGCTCTCAGTTACACCCCTCCTAAGTTAAAAAACATGCAACAGGAATGCTGGGGCTTTGAAGAGTGTGAACCAGGATGCTAGCCATGCAGAGACAGAGCAGAATGCATGCCCCAAGTGGGATTTTGACATCCTTACTTATCCCTCCAGTGGGCCCTGGGGAGGAGGTCCCTCCTTAATGACCAAGACCCCTGATAAGGGAGAAAAGGAACTCCCACCTGTAGGTCCAGGCACTGGTAGCCATGTAGGGCTAGCCATTTGCCACCTCACCTTAGCTACTTCTGGCTTCCCACTCAGGGCTTCCACATCGCCATTGCTATTGCACACCTGGCCTTTGGTGCTTACCTGGTCTCCATAGTCAAGAATCTGCACTTGGTGGTATTGTTGTGCTGGTATCCTCTCTGGGGAACTGTCTCTGTGAGTAAGAGCCCAAATCAGTGGGTACAGGGGTATACAGGGCCCCTGGGAGGCCCTGGCACTGGCAGCTGAGTACAGCCAAGAGGCACAAAGAATAAGCCTACCTGCCTCCACTTCCCTCTCTATGTTCCATTCTGTCAGTTACACTACCCATAGCACCTTCCTGAGAGTGCCTGTCACTCATAGGCCCTGTGGGACCCTCCTTTAATTGACCATGTATGTTGGATAGAGAGAGAAGAGCCAGCATGAGCTAGGTTCACAAGGCCTCTGAGCACCCAGCCTTTCATCACCATCAGGGTCCTTCTGTAGCTACACACAGCTGTGATCCACAACTCCTGTCCTCCCTGGGCCATCAGCCAGAATGAGAGACAATATCACACACACACACACACACACACACACACACCCCATTCCCCAGAGGATCCATGCTCCTCCAGGACTCCAGGGCATTGTTCTGGCCCTGAAAACTGCCTTCACACTTAGCCCCAACTCCTGCCTTCTTGGGAAAATGTCTTCACCCCCATCCCCAGCTTTCCCTCAGTCGTCCATCCCTGCTGCCCCAGCTTGGCATTCCTACTACAGTGACAGGTCTTTCTACACGCTAGGTGCCTATCACTCCATGCTCCCCAGGATGAGCACCTAGCAAGGACTCAGCATACATATAGAAGATAGATCAGAAACACGCTAGGCCTCAGAGCCAGAAACAATGTCCTCCCTAGTGCAGGAGCAGGGTGGAGGGAGAGTGGTTACTGTGTCCTGGCTGTGACCTGCATGAAGTCTGGAGGTTTGTGTCTTCCGGGTGAGCACATTGAGGGGCAGAGGCTGAAGTGGGCTTGCTCTGTCCAAGTGGTGTCCTCTACCTCACCTGCCAACGGGGGTTTGTTTTCTTAGAGAATGAAGGGGACTTTGTGATCTCAAGGTATCTCAACTTCTCTCCTTTGACCTCCAAACCTGGTCTGCAGTTTCTCATTTCAGGGATCTTGGCCATAACAACAGTGACATTTCCCAAGACCTCTCTGGTGAGTTGGCACCTTGAGGTCCTTCTCTCAAAGCTAGTGGGAAGGACAAGGGCATCTGTATGCAGGGGTGACCCGGAATGCATCTTCAGGATAGAAGAAGGCATCTGAGAGGCTCCAGGCACAGACAACTGACTAGAGTTGACAGGAAAGAAGGGGCACCCCACCTAGAGCTCCTGCCCTCTCGGGAACAGCTCCAAGAACCCACCTCTCCATCTAGAACAGACCTTGGCTTCTTTATTAATTGATTTTTCAAGATGCCTGACAGGGAGTGACTCACGGTTTAAGAGGATACAGACTACCATAGCAAGGTACAGGCTACTGTAGTGAGGTACAGGCTACAGTAGTGAGGTACAGGCTACTGTAGTGAGGTAGGTACTGTAGTGAGATAGGTACTGTAGTGAGGTACAGGCTACCGTAGTGAGGTACAGGCTACTGTAGTGAGGTACAGGCTACAGTAGCGAGGTACAGGCTACCGTAGTGAGGTAGGTACTGTAGTGAGGTAGGTACTGTAGTGAGGTAGGTACAGGCTACTGTAGTGAGGTAGGTACTGTAGTGAGGTAGGTAC
>JADRCH010000311.1:1022616-1037231 GCA_019843965.1 Rhynchomys soricoides | reverse complement strand
GTAGTGAGGTACAGGCTACTGTAGTGAGGTAGGTACAGGCTACAGTAGTGAGGTACAGGCTACAGTAGAGAGGTACAGGCTACCATAGTGAGGTACAGGCTACAGTAGCGAGGTACAGGCTACCGTAGTGAGGTAGGTACTGTAGTGAGGTAGGTACAGGCTACAGTAGTGAGGTACAGGCTACAGTAGTGAGGTACAGGCTACCGTAGTGAGGTAGGTACAGGCTACAGTAGCGAGGTAGGTACTGTAGTGAGGTAGGTACTGTAGTGAGGTAGGTACAGGCTACAGTAGTGAGGTAGTACAGGCTACTGTAGCGAGGAAGACTTGGCAGCAGGTGCAGGAGGCTTCTTGCTCACATCTGAGTGGATCAGAGAGCAGAGAAATGAATGCTGGTGCTCATCCAACCCCTTTTTGTTATTCCATCTGGAAACCCCTCCCCACCAATAGGATGATACTACCCGCTTTTAGGATGGGTCTTCGCTCATCAGTCAAACCTCTCTTGGAATACCTTCACAGACATGCCCAGAGGTGTGTCTCCTAGGTGATTCTAAATCTACTCAAGTTAACAATGAAGATTAGGCATCATAGCTTCCTTCCAAATCTGTCAAATCTTTATTCTTTCACAATTTCATGAATATGTACTGTATACTTTGATCATATCTCTGCTCCCATTTTCTCCTCTCGTATGCAGTCCCCCTCCCCCAAACCCTTTCTCCTTCCCCCAGCTCTCGAGTTCCCCTCCTTCTTTCTTGTCTTTTCTTTATTTTGTTTTGTCTAGGGGGTTGTGTCCCATTGTGTTTTAATTAGTGTTACCTACATGAGTGAGCGTGGGAGTTATTTACTTAAGCAAGGACAACCTATCACTGCCTACTCCCCTCACAAAACCTAATTGCCTATTGCTCCTCAGAGCAAATCTAGCACATTTTGACTTCATTCATTACATGGCAATTCAAACCCCTAAGCCATCAGCCTGAGGACTACCTGGTTCTGCATCTCTTTCCCAGGTCCTAAAGCATTTCTGATAGCCCTCAGGTCCTCACCCCCAGCCCACCCCTCTCTTAGCGTACACTCCTATCCCCATCAACTGTAATCTGGAGGAGTCATCCCACACACTCTCCTCACAGCAGCCCAAGGGTTTTATTCTGGAGTATAAGTCCTACCATGTCCTTGAGCTTCTTGAGGGGCATAGAGAATGGGCATGTTAGCCAGCAGAGGCAGGAAATGCCCTGTTTCAGGACCCTAGCAGTATAGATGGAGAGGATGGAAGACCCTGGGGAATTAAGGGGCAGAACACTTTCAAGTTCTTCCTGCCCTTCCCTGTGTGGTCCTCTGAATGTTAGACTCTGAGAGCTGGCAAATCTGACTTAGGATGCTCATTAGACAGTATGTAGTGATGCATCCTTCTTTAGTATAAGCCTCATGTACCTGGCAGTGGCTCTTAGTCCTTCCAATGTGTCCTATAGAGGATGAGCATGCTAGGACCCTTCCCAGCAATCAGGGTCTGGTGTGTGAGTTAGCAGCCTTGAGCTCAAGATGGGCAGAGCCTCCAGATGGGGATGAGGGTGTCACAAACCAATTTCCTGGAGGATGGCCTTGAGTTGGATCACTAAGCTTTGTCCATTAGCTCTAACATTTCAATTCTGCTTGCAGAAGACTCTGTGTGTGCTAGCAAACATCATCAGCTTGTTCTGCGCGCTGGCCGGCTTCTTTGTCATTGCCAAGGACCTCTTTCTGGAGAGTCCTTTTCCATGGCCAATCTGGAGACCATACCCCAACCCCACAGTGAGTTCCCATCCCTCACGAGTCCTCTGAGTACAAGAGGGAACAGCCTTGAGCTTGGCTGAGAAGAAGCAATCAATGCTTAGAAAACCTGTCCTGGAACCAGGCACTGCCAAGCTATACACATCTCTCTGGAGGCATGGTAGAAACAACATAGCTGGCCTTCTCATGAGTCAACAGTAGGAAACTGAACTGTGCTTCAAGTCACCATGTCCAGTCCTCCTTTTACACATGGAAAAATTGAGACCTGGAGGGAGGGAATGTCCTGTCTGATGCTGATCAGCCAGTTGACTATTAGACCACACACTAGAACTGCTGATTCCACAGCTAAAGCACCTCCTCCCAGTAGCCTTGCAGAATGGGCTAAGTCCTCTTTGCTGCCCCCATTTTATGGGATTAAACACTGAGGCTCAAAATAGATAAATTAGTGGCCAGAAGCCATGCAGCAAGTCCAGGGTACAGTGAAGGCTTAAAGCCTGGTCTGCAACAGCTATCCCAGTTGTCTTTCACTGCACCATTGCTGCCTCTACAACAGGAGGAAGCACTGCCGCTCTAGGGTGCCTCTTGACCAGGTTCCAAAGTGACTCAAGTTGCATACTTCCACGTACTTCCCTGGTGCATGTAGATCTCTTCCTGGAGATGTTTCTTTCAGGAGCCATAGACATCACAACCTAGAGGGTGAATGGTCAGTAGTTTGCCCCAGTGGCTCCCAGCTCACCCCTCCCCCACCCTACTATAAAACACACTTTCTCTCTGAGTCTAAGTAACTCCATCCGCTAAGTGGAGTTGTCCAAATGACCTTTAGGGCCACTTCCAGTTCTCCCAGGGACTTGAGAGACTCTCTGGTCATCATGCTTCAGGAAACATTCTCCTAAACCCCCTATGTAGCCAGCTTTGACAGTAGGGCATGATAGAAACTGCCCCAATTCCTCAGAATTCCTCCCTACCCTCTGAGGGGAGCAGAGGCCCTGATGTTTCTGCTGAGGATCTGTCTGACAGTCTCCGGTGACAGGCAAGATAACCTATCCTTCTTCCTGCTACTCCCTGCAGACCTACATCCAAAGACTAGAGCTGACTCTGTTCTGCTTCACTTTCCTGGAGATCTTCCTGTCGGGGCCCACAGCCATTACAGCCTATAGGATGAAACGCCTGCACGAGGAGGTGAGGCCTTCCTGTAGACAAATCCTCAGGGCCTGGAGACACTTTAAGCAACAGAGAGGTCAGAATGGACAGACAGCGGGCAAAGGTCACAGGTTGGGCACTTGGGATATATCAGTACTCTGTGTAGTACTGCATTAATCTGCATATAATTATATAAGTGTGAGACATGATGACACAGATAATCAGAGCTTTACTTCAGCTTCTTTCAGGCGATTGTGTACTTGCCACTACACAGTTAAGTAAACAGAGGCTAAGAGCAGACCAGCCCACATTGGGAAACCCAGTGGGATGAGCAACTCATCCGCAGTCAGCAGGACTCTGGAGCAGAGCTAGAACTCAAACCCCACTAACTAACCCCTGTGGATCTTTCTCAATCAGTGTTGAGAAGACAGTCACACATAGGCATCTAGAAGTTCTCTCATGCTGGGCAGTGGTGGCACACGCCTTTAATCCCAGCACTTGGGAGGCAGAGGCAGGTGGATTTCTGAGTTCAAGGCCAGCCTGGTCTGCAGAGTGAGTTCCAGGACAGCCAGGGCTACACAAAGAAACCCTGTCTCGGGAAAAAAAAAAAAAGTTCCCTCATCAAGCCTCATGTAGAGCTTGAGACTTCGAAAGTGACCCTGCCAAGACACACTTCATAAAGAACTGATCATACCATGTACTAGACCAATAGGGACAGCAATTTCTCTATTGCAGGACAAGGATGACACTCCTCTCGTTCCTGACACACCTATGGAACTTAAAGGTCTGTCACTGGGGTCACCACCATCCTACAAAGATGTGACTCAAGGTAACACACAGCATGAGCAAAATAAGAGGTGAAGGGTTCTCATCCTGGGCTCCACAGATCTTCAGAAGGAAGTCACCATTGCCCCTTCTCTATGGCCTTAGACAGGGGCTAGTTTCCCCTGGGAAAGGGACAAACAGTGATGTTTCTAAAACAGTCCACCAAGGAACCAGTGGTGGGCCTCTCCCCTATGCCATCCCAGACCCAGATACCTCAGTGCCTAAGATACCAGCCTCCTCTACTGAATCAGGATAGAATCAGATGTCCTCCTTGCCAACTCCAGGGTGACTCTTAGGTGACCCTTGCACAGCCCATCATCCCACCCACAGCAGATGTACAGTGGCTGCCCGTGGCTGGAGTGGATAGCATAGGCTATGTCAAGGGTAGTCATGAATCTGAATCACTGGGTTGCCCCAAACCAGCCGGAGGAACATCAAACCAAAACCACACAAGGTCTCTGTCTCTGGGGCCTCAGTGTCTCCATCTGTAAATGGAGGGGGAAGTGACAGCCATGATGCAGGAGGCTCCTGAAAGCTCAGAAACCTGAGACTAGAAGTAGAGTTCAAGATGAAATTCTAGCCTGGGAATTCTAGACCTATTCATGTTGGTGGGAAAGTCGAAGAAAGGCCCTGCCGTCCTTGCCTCCCAACCTTCAGTGACTGAGATCACCTTCCAGTCTAGCCTATTTGTGAGCCACACTGGATTCCTCCTGTTTCTGTAAGTTAATTTGTTTCTTATATTACTATAAGGGGTTCCTGTTTAACAATAAAAACTTTTATAAGCAAAGTAAGCCCCCAAAGTAACAAACATGGTGAGACTAAATATCACCAGATTCTTGGCCCTTCTGCCATGACCTCAGCTGCTGCTCACAGCTCACCCTTGCTCTGCTGCAGCCTCCCTAAGGTACCATGAGATTCCCTAACACATGCACACCCTGCCTCTGAGCCATAACCCAGGCTCTTCCTTTACCGGAACCCTCCTCCTCTGATACTGGCAAAGCTTACTCTGAGCATTTCTTGGGTCACCAGCTCTGGGCTGCTGCTGGTCTCTGATTCCTTCCATCAAGCACCACTTCACACAGGCCTAAGAAGAAAGTAGTAAGTAGTCTTGAGAAAGTAGTCTAAGACTGCTCCCCAGTAAGTGCTAATGTAGCTCTAAGCTGAATTCCTGCCCCACTGAGGATACACAAGGTGGTTGTGGCATGGCCCTAGATCTTCAGAAGGAATAGTTCATGGGGGAGATGAGATACATGCATTCAAATACCAGCAATATCAGCCCTCTTGGTTCAAGGGAACCCCTTCCTCCCAGCAGCCTGCCAACCACACAACAAGGGCTTGGGCATCCGGTCGGAAAAGCTCAGTCCTGGCTATTGACTTGGAGGAACTGCCAAGTATCCCTGCACCTATTTGACTCTAAACACCATTGAATTGTAATGACACAAGTCCATTTAAAGAAAGGGGTTAAAGTCGGGCAGTGGTGGCACACGCCTTTAATCCCAGCACTTGGGAGGCAGGGGCAGGTGGATTTCTGAGTTCGAGGCCAGGCTGATCTACAGAGTGAGTTCCAGGACAGCCAGGGATACACAGAGAAACCCTGTCTTGAAAATAAAATAAAATGAAGAAAGAAAGGGGTTATTACATGTGTGTCCTAAAGGTGTGTAGTTCAGTTGGCAGAGGGTTTTCCTACTTGGGAAACAAGCAAAGTAGATCTCTTCACCCAACTCAGTTTGCAGAGAAGATAGGGATTTGAACTCTGTCCTCAGTTATATTTTCTTAAACTTGGAATTCTACTTTCTAGTCCCATCAAACTCCTGTGCTAAAAGAATCTTGGTGAATCATCTCACTTAACCTCATGCCACAGATGGAGAAACTAAGGCCCAGATGGGTGAGGCCGACTCTCTGAGTGTTATCCAGAAGGTGGCTTGGATGGACGAGGCTGGGTTGCATGTCTTACATTATTATTGCTCTGGCCATGACTCCTCAGCCCTGTCCCACCTGTTTTCTGGGATCCTGACAGTTGGAAAGCCAACTCTTGTGTCTAGCATTCACTTTAGCTCCCTAGCTCTCAAACCTATTGTTTCCCATAAAATCCAGTCTGAGATTCTAACCCCACTGCCAGCCCAGAAATATTAAGAGAAAGCCCCAGACATGGTCCTCCTCCCTCGGCCCTGCAGTGTACGTCAGCACTGAGGCAGGTCATGGATGCCTAATGGTTATTCCCTTGTCCCACAGATAAAGACCGAATTCCTGAAGTGCCAAGTCCATACCCGACTCCCGGCCGTTGCTGTATGCCCCAGCAAAACAACATTTGATGTAACAAACTTTCCAAAGAAACAAAGTTTCTGCTGTGTGTGTGTGTGTGTGTGTGTGTGTGTGTGTGGTGCACAGTGCGCATGTGTGTGTATGCATGTTTACATGTGTCAGGGTGTGTTGGTATACATGCATATGTATGCATATGGAGACTACTGATGTCAGAAATCATCCTAGATCCAATGAAGAGGTCTGAGGTTTATCCACCATCCCTCTTCCTCCTCATTCATTGAAGCAGGGTCTCTCACTCTAATCCAGAGCTTGCCAATATGGCTATTTGCCACTGGCCACCTGCTCTGGGCATCCCATATCTCTCTGCTTTCTGAGCCTGGAATTACAGGTGGTCCACCATGCCCACCCAGTGTCTATATAGGGTGATCTAGGGATCTGTGGCTCTGCTGGCTAATTTTATGACAACTAGGGAACCTAAATTAAGAAGATGCCTCCATAAGATTGTACTGTATATAAGCCTGTTCTTTTGTAACTAATGATTGATGGGGAGGGCCTAGCCTATTGTGGGTGATTCCATGCCTGGTCTGGTGGTCCTGGGTCTATAAGAAAGCAGATTGAGCAAACCATGGGGAGCAAGCCAGTAAGCAGCACCCCTCCATGGCCTCTGCATCAGCTCCTGCCTCCAGGCTCTTGCCCTGTTTGAGTCCCTGTTCTGGCTTCCTTCAATGATGGGCTACAATGTGAAAGAGTAAACCCAATAAACCCTTCCCTCCTCAGCTTGCTTCTTGGTCATGTTGTTTTGTCTCAGCAATAGAAACCTGATCTAAGTCAGGATCCAAGCTCCAGTCTCACCCTGTGTTTCCACGGGCAATTGAACAAGCACTGAACTACCTCCTCAGCCCTATTTCTTTCTTACAGAGACTTAGTTCTTCCCTGGAAAGACCTGAGTCCACCTGAGAACTCCCTCGCTTCTCACTCCCTGTGGCTATAATCACTTCCTCCTGGCCCACCCTTTCCTTCTAGACTAGCATGATGTCTGGCATTGAGTCTGAAGCAAACTGCCTTGAGAGTCCCAGTTCTCTGCCAAGGATTGAACACTGTCACCCATCAAGGTTCAGCCAGGAAAAAATGTCCCTGAGGATACATGCTGAGACTTAATGCAAGGAATTGGCACACACGATTACAGACCCAGCAGAACAAGTCCAAGATATATGAAATAGGCCATCCACAAGGCAGGCAGTCTGCAGGGGAGGCAGGCTGGAAGGCTGGGGCCACCACCCATGAGGGATTCCCAGAGTCTTATGAGCCTCCATCCTCCCTCCAGGAGGAAAGGTTTCTATTGAGAGGAGACTTCTACAGAGCACAGGAGCCTTGGTTCTATTTGTTATGCCTTTCCACAGATGGAGTCAGGCCTGTCTTGATTAACTAAGAAAGTCTCTCTCTCAGTTATGGATCTGATCACAGTCCCAAACATCTGCACAAGAAAACTCAGACTTGAGTCTTCTGAGTAACTGGGGACCTGAACTTGACTTCCCTTGACAATCTGTGAGTAAACATCTGTGTGTTCCAAACAGGGAATTGATGACAAAGGATCCCACCGAGTTAAAGCAGTGAGTTCACTGGGGTCAATTGCAGAAGTGACTCAAAAGCCCCTGCACCACCACCAGCCTGAGTGGCAGAACTCCTAACGGCTGCACCCTTGGCACTCCCCCTCCAACTTGTCTCCACATCCAAGGAGACACTCCTCTGCTCAGTGATGTGTGCGGCTTTATAACTCGGGGAGGGTCCTCGAGAGTCTCCTGACTCCCTGAACTCCCTGTGCACTGCTTGCCTTCCTCCAGGTAGGAACGAATAAGAAGAAATGACACACCAGGTCATAGAGCAAAGCCTGCTATAGTAACAGAGATTAAGCTGCAGAGGAAGTGGGTGATGAGGCCAGACCTACAGAATTACCTTGGCAAGCTGGAGGGGACTAAGCCTCCAAACATCCCCACACTAAGCCTTTTCTTTCAGACCACTAGCTAACATTCATTGAGTCTTACTCTGTGCCTGACAACCATTCTAAGTACTTTTTACCCCCCTAAAAAATGTTTTTGAGCCAAGCAATGGTGGTGCATGCCTCTAATCCCAAGACCAGGGAGGCAGAAGCAGGTGGATCTCTGTGAGTTTGAGGCCAGCCTGGTCTACAAAGCTCCAGGACAGCCAGGGTTTCTACACAGAGAAACCATGTCTTGAAAAAAGAAGTTTACAGCTGAGAAAGCTTGGGCAGATGGATGTTAAGTCATCCCTCATATTCACATGGTTTGAATGAGGAAAGTTCTCCATCAGCTCAGCATCTGAACACTTGGTCCCCAGATGGTGATGGGGATGCAGCCTTGCTAGGGAGTACGTCACTGCGGCTGGGCTTTGAGGATACGGTTCTGGCTCTGCTTCATGCTCTGATTAAGGATGTGAGCTCTCAGCCTCTTGTTCCTGCCGCCATGACCACTGTCATGCTTCATTCATTTCCATGATGGACTCAAATTCCTCTGGAACCATAGACTAACATAAAGCCTTTCTTCTATAAGCTGCCATGGTTCATGTTTTACCACAGCAAGGGTAAAGTAATGAATACAGGCACCTGCAAGACAGTGCTAGGACCAGAAATTCCACTCAGTCACAGGCCTGAGCCTGAATTCAGGAGCATTCTGCCATCTTACAATCTGCAGATTTACAGGCTCCGGAAGGTCAGAAAGTCAGAAGCCTCATGAGGGCACTCCCCACGGTTAAAAGCAATATACAAGCACTGAGGAGAAGTCAGTCTACCATGGATCCACCCACAAGTTGGACACTGAGCCCCACAGGTGCATCTTTTATGAGTTATGTCAATTATGCTCATGTATGTTGGAAGCAGCTGAGCAGGGACATCAGCATCCTCTCTTGGTCCTCAAGGATGTTTGGGGAAAGGGTTGTGATAGAGATGGCACTCAAATGACGGGCACACGATAAAACCCATGGTGCCAGAAACAGGACGCAGAGCTTCATCTGACCCATGACCACTTCTGAAATAGAAGTGAACAGTTCCACAGGGAAGCTCTGGAGAGTGCAAGGGTGAGCACAAGGGGCTGGATGTGGTAGTGCACACCTCTAATCCCAGCGCTTGGGAGTCGGAGGCAGGTTCGAGGCCAACCTGTTCCCCACAGGGAGTTCTAGGCTAGCCAAGGCTATAGTGAGACCCTGTCTAAAGAAACAAAATTGCCAGGAATGGATTCCTGGGGTCCAGGGAACATAGAACAGAAGAGGTATGTAAGAACCAGATGTGTAAGATGAGTGAACTGTGCATGTAGGTGCTGGGAACAGAACCTGGGCCCTCTACAAGACTGTTCTCAACCACTGAGCCAACTCCCCAGCCACTTGAGAAGCCTATTAAAACAGCCAATTAGAAGTAAAAAGCAGAAAAAAGGAGATTTATTCAATGTGGCCACATTGGGAAGGGGAACAAAAATCTATTGACATCCCCCTTCCCCAGCCAATCTCCAGGGCAGGAATACACATATCTAAGCAGTCAGTCAAGGTGTGATCCTGTCCACCTCTGACACATCAGTGTCTGGGCAAAGTGATCTGACAAGTTATTAGAAATGTGTGCCCACCCACCCCCAAAATAAAAGGCATAGAGGCAGAGGCAGGCACGTCGTTGTAAATTTAAAGCCAGCCTGGTCTACAGAACGAATTCTAGGACACATTATGAGACCCTATCTTTAAGGGGGAAAAAATAAACTTTAAAGTGTAAAATCTCATTCCTAGGAGACAAGTGCTCTCCCTGCTGGAGTCTTTTCCTTCTCCCAGCCTGAGATTCCCAGGGAAATCCCACTTCTTGGAATCCATTGTCTGAGCAGTCTAACAGTCAGCTGGAGGCACCCACATTATCTCCTTAGGATATCTTCACTTCTGCCAGGCTGGTTGTACTTGGTGTGGGCTGTTAGCTCTTCACAGCGGCTGAGGAAGTAGAGAGACTGTAGCTGGAAGGGTCTGGGTTCCAACAAAGAATAGCCAGACACACATCTCACCACTCCTCAGAACACAGGACAGGCCTTCATAACAAACACACAGATTCCAGATTCCACTATTGATGATCCCTATGCTCGGGTGAGGCCTGGGCTCCCAGGTGGTGCTTTAGGGATCATTTTGTGTGTGTTATGGAAATTTTTTACTGGGTCCATAGGGTGGAAAATCTGGAGACATTCCTGCCTAGATGTTAAGTTACCTGCACCACTTGCTAGTTCATCAATCAGCTCAAGGACAAGCCCAAGGCCTGGCACATGAGGCTTCTTGCCTGTCCAATCTTGCCCTCCACTGCTCACCCTCAGGCAGGTTGAGTGACTTGCCCAGGGAGGCACAGCTACCAATCTAATAATGTTTGCTCAACAGGGGAAGGACCCAGTGCACATGAGAATGAATTTCTGAATTTGATTTGGGCAGCTTCTCAGACCGTTAGTTATTTCTAATTTCTGACACTAGGTGGCACTCTAAGTCCAGATTTGCATTGATTATTCTGTAGCCTTAGAGCCCAGTAAAATAGATGCTAACAGGTAAGGGAGGCTTTGGCCTTTTTGTGTAAATGCATGTCTGTAAGTTACAGCTAGTAAACTCCTTAGTCATCACGCTGGACTTGGGAAGACTCTTTGTGTTGTTGGTGTTGTCTCCGATTAGAGACAAGTGTTTCTCTTACAGCCACCCATGAAATTCACACAGCAAGTGCACAAAATTTACAGAAATTAAGAAGGCAGGAGTGCTGCCCAGTGTCCCAGTGCTTGCTCAAGAGAGTGACTGCTGCCTCCTCTAAGGCCTTTCCAGGGAACGTGACTTTGACATCTCCAGGAGCTTGAAAGAAATTCTATCTCGACCCCTTCCCAAAGTACTGAGACTACATTTTGACAAGAGTGGTCAGGTTTGAGGAACACTTAAGTACCTCAAGCTCTGTAGCAATTGTCTTCTAGAAGCTTTGCAAGCCTTACAGACCTCTGGGGAGAGAGAGAAACTGCAAATGCCCATGACCTGAAGGGGAGTTAGAGGAGCCAAGGCAGGCTCCATGAGATGACAGCTTCTTGTTCACTGAAGAGAAAAGGGAAGGCACAGGGGCAGGGATCTAAACAGGGCCAATGGGGAGAGGGAAGGACTCGGGGCCCTATATAATACCCAAGCCAGCCTTATGCTTCTTCCATTCCAAAGGAATAAAGCTGTTGTTGTCCCATTCTCGGGCCTCTGATCTTCTATCTTTCCCAGATGGTCAATTAATTTTTTCATTGGAAAAAAAATCCTTTTTCATTCAATATATTTAGATCATATTTTTGTCCTCTTCCAATTGCTTCTAGATCATTCCCACCTCCCTACCCATGTTCTTTCTTTCTCTCTCTCTCTCTCTCCTCCCCCTCTCTCTCTACACACACACACACACACACACACACACACACACACACACACACACAAACTACAAAAACAGAAATCAAAAGAGGCAAAACAAAACAATAATACAAAAAAAAATCCCTAACAAACCAAAATGAGAGAGAAAAGTCTACAGAAATACTACTGGATTTGGTTTGGTTTTTGTTGGCCAACTGCTCCTGGGCATGGGGCCTGTCCTAGGGAGTGGTTAATACTCCTGGGCATGGGGCCTGTCCTAGAGAGAGGTTAGTATACCTGGTGAGACTCCTTCAGACAAAACTGATTCTGTTTTACTTCTAGCCAGTTGGTGGCAATTGCAAACCTCTTCTTAGTTAAAGGTGGGAGCCTGTGTCCACTTCCCCTTGTCAGTAGAGGGGCCCCATCTGGCTTAAACCTGTAACAGGTCTTGTGTGTGCTGCCACAGTCTATGTGGGTCACTAATTAAAAAGAAGTGCTGTAATCAAGATACTTAGCCTAGAGAAAGAAGGGCATCATGGTCCAGCAGTGGACACAGAGAGTGATGCCCTTGTACTCACCTCTGCCACATGACATTAAATTGAATCCACATCTTAGCACTACCTGGAAAAATTCAAATACAGTGGCCATATGGATCTGACAGTCCAGATGTTATATAGCTATGCCCTCCACATTGAAACATTCCCTTCTGGGGACAGGGAGAGCTGGTGAGATGGCTCAGTGTTGGAGAGTGTTCGCCATTTTACCTGAATTTGGTCCCCAATACCCATGTCAGATAGCTCAGTCAGGACCTAATGTGTCTAGCATTCTCCAGTACTTACACTCAGGTTTATGCCCACCCAAACTCACTAACACACATATAAACAAAAACATTTTAAAAGAAACATTCCTTCCTAGAAGGAAGGAAAACATTGATCAGACTCAGTAAAGTTAAGGGACTGAAGAAATGGTTAAGTGATTAAAAGCACTGGCTACTCTTCCAGAGGACCAGGGCTCAATTCCAAGCACCCCATGACAGGTAACAACTGTCTGTAACTCCAATTTCAGGGAATCCAACACCCTCTTTTGTCTCTGTGAGCACTTCACACAGGCATACATGTAGGCAAAACACCCATACACATAAAATGTTTAAATCTTTAAAAATTGTAAAGGCTAAGAGTATTGATCAGACATCTCTAGAGTCACAGAATGTATGGAATATCTCTATATATTAAGGGAACTGTTTGGAATAACTTAGAGTTTGCAGTCCTACTGACCTAACAATGGCAGCTGTGAATGGGAAGTCCAGGGATCTAGTAGTTGCTCAGTCCCAGCTAAGCTAGGTGTTTCAGCTGGCCTTCTGTATAAGCTGGAATACTGAAGTAGGTTCCAACAGATATGCTGGCAAGTAAGTACAAGCAAGTGAAGAAGAGTGAATTTTTCTTCTTCCATTGTCCTTATGTAGGCCTCCAGAAGAAGGTATGGCCTAGATTAAACGTGTGTGCCACCATGCCTGGATTCGGAACTTGCTCTGTCCCAGGCTGGCCTTGAACTCAGAGATCTGCTTGTCTCAGTCTCCTGAGACTAAAGGTGTTTACTACCTTACCTGGGCCTAAGCTTTTCATGGCCACTGTGCCTCAAGATCTGGAACAAAAGCATGTGTCATTCCATGTCAAGATCTGGGACAGTCACTGTTAAGTGGCTATTAGCCCAAAAGTTTGAAATACCCAACAGTCACTTCACAGCAATAGTAGGGCAGAGTGTGAGGTCCCAGACTGAGGACTTGGAGAAGGGACTGAAGGAGCTGAGGGAGTGTGCATCCCCAGGGAGGCAGCAACAGTGGCAACTGGCCTGACCCTCCCCACCCCCCCATACTCCTGGAGACTGATCCACCAACCAAAGAATACACATGGAGGGACCCATGGTGCTGGCCACATATGCGACAGAGGAGGGTCTTGTTAGCCATCAGGGGGAGGAGAGACCCTTGGGCCTGAGAGTGTTAGATCCCCCAGTAGAGGAGAATGCCAAGGAGGGAGGACGAGAGTGGGTGGGTGGGTGGGTGGGAGAATACCCCCATAGAGGCAGGGGGAGGGGGAGGGAATGGGGAGGTTCCAAAGGGGAGATCTGGAAAGGGAGAAACATTTGAAATGTAAATAAAGTAGGAAAAATAATTTTAAAAAAAAGATCTGGGTCAGAAGCCTATGTCTTCCAGCCTCAAGATCTGGATCACAGGTGTGCCCTCCATTTTTAGATTGTAGTTCACTCCAGATGTGGTCAAGCTGACAACCAGGAGTAGCCATCACACTAAGAAAGTTGATGAAACTTAAAAGGCTCAAGAAGCACAGAAATTTACAAGACTCAGTGAGCCTCTTTCCCAGCTAATAAAAACAGGAAAGAACTTAGGTAAAGGACTCTTCTGTGGAGCTGCCCTCCAATCAGACAGGGAGCTCTAGGGATGTGGCTTTCATGAGTCATCACCTACCCTGTCCTGGGCTTTCAGTGATGGAACCATGTTCCTATAAGTAGATTCTCGCCCATGTTCCTGTAAGCAACCCCGATAAACTCACTGGTTCACTAAGCAATACTTGGGTGGAATTTTTTCCATTGTCATTGGTTTGTTATCTAGGGCAAATAGACATTTGTTCATGTCTCCAAGGAAGTCACACACCTTGCTCATGACCGTTATCCCCATCAGCACAGATGTTCCTGTAGGACAGTGTATTGTGTGATCACTGAAGGCCCTGGGAACACAAATAGAAAGACCCAGAGACTTTGCCTGGAGGCCAGCAGACAGTGGTATAGCCTTGGGCACCTGACCTTTTGAGGAGGACCCCTCTTTCTCTTAGACATCTGCAGATGCCTATGAATCTGAGATGGTGCCTGCCTAGCCATAGAACTTGTGACTCATGCCCAGCAGGACCCTTTACACAAGACTGCACCCAGAAAAGTATGGGTGTGTTGAACCTGAAACATTGTGGTTCTGGAACACCAGGCTGGTATCTCCGGCTTCTGCTGCCACACCCAACTCTACTGCCCTGATTAATTCACTCTGGGTGTTAACTGTGGCTTTTGTGATACTCTGAAGTTATAAGTTACTGGGATGTAACATATCTGATTTAGTTAAGTGGGGAGAGGGGAAGCCAGTGCCTCTTTGATACAAATTATCACTCTCATTCGCTCTGCTCAGCATGGCTCTGGAGTGCACACACGAACAGAACACCATCCATCTTCTCTCTCTGGAGTGCACACAC
>JADRCH010000311.1:1005957-1022135 GCA_019843965.1 Rhynchomys soricoides | reverse complement strand
CTCCAGCACCCAGGTGGCTGAACCATCTCTCCAGCACCCAGGTGGCTTTTTAGAAAATGTTTTTAAAGGCTGATAGATTCCTTCTTGGCAAATGGCCCTTTGCATATCACATCTGGGTTGCTCATTGAAATCTTGGCTGCCCACTGCTAAGTCCTGAGTCAAGCAGACCAGTGGTCACGGACTTGTAGAGCACATTATGAAGCCTTCCCACAGAGGCAGACACTGGAGCTAGAGAAGCCAGTCATTTGTCTTTCTATGTAAGGGGGTTATCTAGTTTGGGAAAATAGAAACTCTAGTGTCCCCAAGTAGAGGGACACTAGTTTCTTTTCTCCCTCTGAGTGAGCACTGCAGGTAGAAGTCTGAGCCACATGAAATGACTTCCAATAACTCCTCATTGACTTTCCGTGTCCTCCTGCTCCATGGCCCTAGAAGATGCCATATCTCAAGGATCATACACACTAGGCTCTTCTCTTCACAGCCAGACTCAGCAGAGTTCAAGCTCAGCACCTCCACTCAGGAAGCAGAAGCAGGCAGATTCCTGTCAGTTTGAGGCCAGCCTGGTCTACATATAGAGTTCCAGGACAGCCAGGGCTACATAGAGAGACTCTATCTCAAAAAACCAAAACAACAAAAACATTGAGACCTGGAACTATTCTTATAAAGCTACTATTCACACCACAAATGTGAACTAATCTTTTTTGCCCAGGATATGATCTTACATCTTCGTAGCATCTAGAAGATGGTGGTGCTAGCAAGATTCTCTTAAAAGGTTATTTTAAGTTTTAAATGTTTATGTATTTATTTATTTAATGTATATTCGTGCATGTCTGGATGAATGTATGTGAGTGCAATGCCCATGGAGGCCCAAAGAGAGTATAAGATGCCCCAGAACTTGAGTTACATATGGCTGTGAGCCAACCAACGTGGATCCTGAGAAATGAGCTCTATCCAAGAGCAGCAAGCACTCTTAACCACTGAACTATCTCTCCAGTGCCAAGGATCGGTTTTTTAAAGAGTGATTTATTTTTATTTTATCTGTATGAGTGTTTTTAATGCATGCATGGCTCAGACTCCCTGGGTGGAGTTATGGGGAGCTGTTCTAGGAAATCCAGGTCCTCTGCAAGAGCAGTAAGCATGTTAACCACTGAGCCCTGAGCCTTCTTTCCAGACATTCCCACCCCAGCCAATGTAGTATTCCATCTTCATTCATTCGTTTGATGATTATTTAAGTAGCAAGTACTGATTTGTGTTTGAAGAATATACCAACAAAGAAAATTTTAAAAATGAAAAACTACGCACAGTGAAATGACATTCAATTCTGTGAAAAACAGACACCCAGAAAGGTCTGGGGCAATAGAATGCACATGCGTGCACACACATATACACAAAGAAAGTCAGTAGAATATCTTAATATATACAGCCAAGGATTAATAAGAGCTTGTCATCCAGTCTGCCTCTGATGAAGTAATGTAGTGATGCATAGGAAAAGTGCCCCCAAAAGGGCCACAGATGGACTCTCCATATCAGTCACTACTGTTGCTTAACAAGCCATCCCAAGGCTTAGTGGTGTAAAAATAACTGTTGATGACTTTGGCAGGACAGATATGGACAGGGAGAAAGTATCTTTGCTTCCTGATTCCTGGAACCTCTGTTGGCCCCAGCTCAGTTAGGATTGACCTGATGAGTTGAGGATAGAATCATCACAGAAGCAACTCCTGCTGGATGATATGGGTGTTAGCAGCTTGGCTGGGCTACCGAAGAACTCCAGGCAGTCTCTCCACATACGGTGATTTGTACTTCCTCACAACTCGGAGGCTGAGTTCCAAGAACCAGCATCCCAAGAGACCCAAGCAGCCGTACTCAGCTCTCCTTGATCTAACCTTAGAAATCCATAACAACTCTGTTGCATTCCATTAGCTGGGGGCTATCCTGGACTCTGAAGAATGAGGGACATAGATTCCAGGACCTGAGGGGTGTCCAGGTGACACAGTAAGATCACACAGATGGGAGACCCCACTCAGGCCAGCTTTGGAAATCCCAGTCCTTAACACCTTTCCAAGAAAATCTGTCTAGATTTGTGCAGTCATTTTGAAAGCACACAAGCAGAAAAGAATAACAACTAAGTGTTATTTTATGTTGAGATGCACAGAACAGAAAATACCACTCTGATTAATCTGTCCTTTATCGCTATAAGAAGCCTACTTTAGTTTGTTTTAATTATTTTGATTTATTTTAATTAATTTATTTTGTTTTATATCCAAGCTGGCCTCTACCTCCTGATCCTCTTGATCCTCCCACCTCCTGAGTGCTGGGATTGCAGGTGTGTACCACCATATCTAGATGAAAGGCATTATTAAAGACCTGCAACTTAAGGCTTATTTAGAAAGACAGAGTCAGCCTAGGCTACAGTGGGAACTTACTCAAGCTTTCGATAAAGTGCCTGAGACACAAAGGCAGAGACTAATAGGTAAAAAAAATCACATGTGTTTTAGAAGCAGAGCTCTCAGTTCAAACCCTCACTGGACTGCTGACCAGCTTCTATCCCTGCACCTCTGAAAAACAAGATTACCTGGAGACTCAGACAAGACCTTTGAGCACCACTCCTATGTGCTAACTACTCTGGAAAGAATTGTGATGGCTGAAACTCGGCAAAACTTAAACATTTTTTTGACTTTCTAATCTCCTGCAGCAAAATGCATTATCACTATTGCTAACCATCTTGTTAGCAGCATGCCTTTTAACCTGCAGATAAATGGTGTTTGCGTAGGAAACAATCTGTCTGTTTCTATGACACTCCTTCGGCAGAGTGGGTCAGAACATCTGAGATGCAGAATTATGATCACAAGACAAACAGTCGGTCAGTTCTTAATATACGTAAACAGTAGGATGATGGTGAGCTCAGGCCATGCCCAGTGATCCTGAGTCCCACAAGCAGCCCTGTTCCTAGCGTAAGGTTAGACATTTGAAGGCTCCATGGAAACAGAAAAAATCGTTTGTTGACTCAGAGAGACTTGGTTCACCCACCTGAGGTTGGATGTGCCATCTGGCAGAGATCTGGGGCTGGTCTGAACTACTGCAATGAGAGAACTGAGATTCCCCACCACTGAACCAGGGACCTGTTCAGTCTGTGGTTCAGGGAAGGGACTTCATACTTTGCTCTGGGATGCTCTTTCTTGGTCACCAAGTCAATATCTCCAAGGGCTGGGTTATGGCTCAGTGTTACAATCTTTGTTTAGCATGTGAGAAACCCCAGGTACCATCCCCAGCATCACAAAAAGACAGCATCTCCAAGGTGTGTGTGGAGATCAAGCCACCACACTGACTGAGAGGGACAACTACCACTGAAGTGGATATCACACTGTGAGGAAAACAGAGCTGTTAAGAAGCCAGATGTGGAGGGAATGGGGTTATGCTAGTAAACGGAAGGAAAGGAGGAAAGTGACTCACTCCGAAACTCTATCATTGACCAGATACTGAGAGCCGAGTGTGTACAATGCTGAGACATGCACCCATCTTTTACACACAAGTCCCAGCTGACATGCTCTGGTAACTTGTACAGAGTCTGTTACTGTCCCATTCAAGTCCAGCCCTACGCACTTCTGGTGGTGGCTCCCACCCAAACCAATTAGGTGATGGGGTGAGACCTCAAGCTAAGTTAAAGTCACATTTGAGTGGACTTTCAACAAGCCTTATGACCTCTCTGAGACCCCATTACCTCCCCTGTTCATTGGTGAAACTCATTCCTGCTCAACAAACCTCAGGGCTTTCAGATTTGTGTTCTCCAGGGGGGGAACCTCCAAAGTGATGTAAATTCCTTCCAGGCAGAGACCATGACTGCCTGTTCCCCTGGTTGTTTCTAGTATTGGGCACAGGGGAAATAATCAGTTCTTGGTGAATGATAGGGTGTTAGTGAACACAACCTCTGCACTGCGTGGAAGGCAAAGAAGGCAGGCTCTTCAGGGGTTTCTTCGACCCTCTCTCTAGTACACTGATCCTCTGGGGATGGTCTGTGGACCACCAGCACCAGCACCACCACACTACCTGCATCACTACCACCAGCAGCAGCACCTGAGAGTTTGTTAGAAACCCAAGCCCATGGCCCCATACCAAACATACTAAATCCTAACATCTAAGGCTTGGACACACCTTAACTTTGATTCTTACTGAAGCTGAAGAAACATTGTTGTCAGATACAGTGGGAAGAGGGTGGGATGGACATGAAATGTCCACCTTCTTAGAGTCCCTTCTTCCATCTGCTCGGGACACTCCTAACACATTTGCTCTGACTTGTTAAGGTTAGGGAGCATGCTATAAAAACTCCCCCCACACACACACCCATAAACATACAAGCTTCCCTGCCCTCTGCAGACCATGGGATGGCAGCAAAACCTGCAGATGCTTTGAAAAGATCTGGAGGTAAGTTCTGTTCTCCACCCTGAGCAGCAGGTACCAGAGAGCTTTGGAGTGACCCTTCCCTACTCAGGGATCTGGGAAGTGAGTGCCATAACTGAATGGTCATGTGCTTCTCCTCCCACTCAGGCTTCCCCTCCCCATCTCATGGGTCAAAGGGATGGCGACTGAGATGAGCACTCTCAGCAAGAGCTGGTCCCTGTTCTGCTCCATGTACTCTTTGGAACCAATTCACAGTATACACCTGAAAATAGCTATGCACACTTGCCAAACAGGAGGTGGGTCAAGGGTTACATTAGAGGAGCTAGACCCCAAAACAATCAACAGAGGTCCTGCACTAGCCAGGCATGATGGCTCACATCTGTAGCACGCACTCAAGAGGAGGATGAGATAGGGGATTGCCATGAGTTCCAGGCTAACCAAGATGGATTTGGGGGGGGGGGAGGAGAAATAGATGGGGAGAAAGGAGAGGTAAGGGAAGGAGGGGAGGAAAGCTTACAATATCTAAAATAACCCCAGGAGACAGCTGGAGCTCCATGAACATTTTCCCCTGGAGGCCCACACTGCTTACTGCCAGGAAGAGTGTGGAGGAGCTGGTCATACTACTGGGAATCGTGGAGTAGAGAGATGATGAAGCCATGGTCCTGAGTGCAGTCAGCTCTGGGGAAGGGGAGGGAGGCCTTTGGAGAACTGGGAGACAGTTGGAGAGATGGGAGATTTCAGCCTGACTAAAAGAGGATTCTAGAAAAGCTATAGGAAACCTGTCTTTGACTACGTAAGCAACTGTGAGTAGCAGAGAGAAGCCAGCTGCCGGGTATGTACCATGCAGCTCCGTTTACTCTGCACAATCCCAGGAGGCAGGTGTGCTGTTCTTGTGATTCATTTTATTACTAAAGAAACTGAAGCACAGAGAGGCTTGGGTACTGGTAAAGATCACGAAGCAAATAAGTAGAGGTAGGAGTCACGCCTGGCCAGTCTGACTCCGAAGCCTCAGCTTTTCATAGTAAATCTCCCTGTTCCCCAGAAGGTAACCAAGACACAGAAAGGATAAAGCAGTTGGCCAAAGTCAGGTACTGAGTGACACTGTGAGCCAGGATTAGTCACAGAGCTGGAAAAGTTTAGTTGCCTGGCAACTGCTCCTCCTGCAGACATTCCTGTCCCTGACTGCCCCTGGTCTATGTACTGGAGGGGCTGCGTGTCCCACATGCCATGAAATGCTGACTGGGCAAGACCTGGTTTATTTATGTAACCTAAGATCTGCTGACTGAAGGAAACCAGTGCCTTCAGATGGACCCACGATATGGATCAGATACTCTCCTAGGCTTCAGTCATTCACCCTATCAGGGCAGCACAATTGAGTTTTTAAATCCCCAGCACTAACTAAACACTTGTTGCCTACCAGGGGTCTCCTGGAATTCATTTAGTCCCCTGGAATACCAAGCCAGGAGGATGATTGTCAATCCTAGTACACTGGTCTGCATTGACAGACGCACACATAGAGGTGCACAGATACACAGGGATGGACACATGTAATTTATACAAGCAAGAGCACACAGTGATATGCATGCTTGAGTCAAGAGACAAGCACAGTCGGCCAGATACTCTCTCACCTTGCCCTGGCAGAGGTAAATACCCACAAATAAGACAAAGACACACACACACACACACACACACACACACACACACACACACTCTGGGAGTTTGAAAGACAAGCCCAGACAGACATACACAAAGAAACAGACAGACCTTTATTAGTCGTTCCTCCCACCCCCACCACACCCCCACCCATATCTCTTTGTTCAGCCAGGAGATTCAAGGTCCTGGAGATCTTTTGATAGCTAACAAAGGCCAACTCTTAATAGCCTGGGGCTGTACCTTATCCTCCTACTGGATGGAAGTGAGGAAGAAAGTTACCTACTCTGAAATTTTCAGGAGCCTTCCCTGATCTGTGCATACAATGAGAAAGGCAGGCTGGGCTCAAGTGGAACCTTGTACAGGTATTAGAGGCACAGGTATTAGAGGCACTTCAAAAGTCTATTATCCAGCTGGGCAGTGGTGGCGCACGCCTTTAATCTCAGCTCTTGGGAGGCAGAGGCAGGGGGATTTCTGAGTTCGAGGCCAGCCTGCTCTACAGAGGGAGTTCCAGGACAGCCAGGGCTACCCTGTCTCGGGAAAAAAAGAAAAAAAAAAAAAAAAAACACAACTCGGAAACCCAGCAGCCCGGAGCTCACGCACAATACGCATGCGTCTACTAAGCCCAGCCCCCGGGGCAGACATCCCCCGCCTTTCCACCTGTCACTCTACCGGAGCAAGTGCGCTTCCTGCCCTGTACGGAAATGGACGAGTCTAACGTCATATGAAGGCGCCGAGGGTTTGGAAGGCTACACGTGAGCCATGGATACGCCGCTGCGGCGCAGCCGGCGGCTGGAAGGCCTAAAACCACTGTCTCTAGAGAACCTTCCTGACCCCGAAGTCTCTCGGGCGAAACGGGCACTTGTACATCTCACGTCGAGCCCAGAAGAAACAAGTGAGCTCAAGTCTCCGAGAGTTCCGCCACTGAGCCTTGTGTCTCCCCCACCTCAGCCGGAGACTAGCCCCGGATCACCCTGTCCAAGTCAGGATGCAGGCTTTGGGTCTCCACAAAGGCAGTCAGAGCCTCACCTTGGATCCCTTCAACCTCATCAAGATCTGGGCCCGGAGTCACCTGTAGGACAGACAGAGTCGAGTCCAGGATCCCCGCAACGAGAGCAGTCATCCAAATTATCTCCCACACTGGGAGAACTGGACTCTGATGCGGTCCAAGGTAAGGAGGAGGTGATCCCAAGATCCCCCGAGCCTTGCCCGGGCCAGCAAGCACCGGGTCCCGAGCCTTCTCAACCAGCACAGGAGGTGACATTCCAGGCACCTAGCTCCCCAGAGCGCCAGCTGGAGCCAAGCAAGCTGCCTCCGGCTGGAGAGGCAGTGACAGGAAGTCTCGACCTAAAGAAGCGAGTTATAGCTTCTCCCCAGGCCTCAGCGTCCAAGAAACTGAAGGAGAAGGAGGAGCTTCTTGTAATTCCGAAGGGGAAGCCCAAATCCGGGCGTGTGTGGAAAGACCGCTCCAAGAAGAGGTAAAGTGGGTAGCATGGTGATGTGTTGGGTTCTCCTTACATTTGGACCTTGCCTTTGCCTGAATGCAATCCCAGGAAAGAGCTCACCCGAGTGAAATTAACAAACAGGATCATAATGTCAAAATGCCTTAAGGTTGGAGAGGGGGATCCTCGATGGTCATTTCTTTAATGTCTGCCCTAGGCGGTGTTCTTTCCAGCCTCTTTTTTTATTATTATGAGGCAGGGTCTCACTGTGTAGCACTGGCTGTCCTGAAATTCACAGAGATATGCCTGCTTCTGCCTCCCTAGTGCTGGGTTTAAAGGTATGTGCCACCTTTACCTTGTCTGCCACATCTAGAGCAAGAAAGGCAGCCATTATATGAACATGGTGAGGTCCTTTCCACTGTTGTCTGCTAGCTGTTGTCTTTGATAAAATGTATCATCGGACACTGGTTATGTATCACTACCTTGGGGGGGGGGAGGGAGTCTTCGCAGCCAGCAGCACGTGTAATTCCGTTTCATCTTTACCCTCTGGAGCAGGTGTTACCTAGTATTGGTGTTGTACATCTGAAGGAACTAGGGCTCACAATTGAGACACGGGGCGGGAGCATAGATTTGCAAAGCGTGTGAGCGGAACCCATTACCCTGCTTCTGTTAACCAGCTTCACTTGGGTTCCAGCCTAAGACGTGAGGTCTTCCTTGTGTTTTCAGTGCTGGGCATGGTAGTGCTTACTTTATATTTTTGAGTACAGGAATGAGGAGGCTCATATGGAAAGGGCATCATTTAGGCAGCAGGGAAAAACGTGGCGTTCAGTTGAAATTTCCGCTCTGGAAAAGAAGTAGGGTTCAGTTGAAATTTCAGCTACTGGCCAGGGACAAGAATTCGTAACAATAAGGGAACGGGGCATCGGAGATTTTAAGAAAATAACATTGACGAAGGGTGGACTGTGTCAGGCTTTGTGCAAGCTCTTTACAGAAGTCATTTTGTTATGCTCTTAAACCCTAAGCGCTGGGTAGAACCCCTTCCTCAAGCATACCCCATTAAACAGAAGCTTAAATAGAAAGGCACCAATCAGAGAAACTTTGAAACTGCTTCTTTTTCCTGTCCCAGCAACTCAAAGTAGCCAGGCCACTGATGGCCACAGGTAACCAGCCAAACAGGCTCCACACTGTTATCTGCACATAAGAGGGTGCTGTGGCTGAGAGGCTTCCTTGCCCAGGGTCAAATAGGCAGTGAGTAATGGGCTCAGGACCAGACATCCAGGCCTGTCTTCCATCTCCAGTAACTATTGCTGAACATCAACCCTGCCTCAGCACTGTGGCCACCAGCCACATGTGACTATTTACATTAACTCTAAAATGAAATAGTCTATGAGTTTTCTTAACATGAACCACAAATGAAGTGCTACAGCAGCCTATACATAGGGATTCCCTTCCAGGGCAGAAGAGGTGTGGATCATGTCCATGATGGAACATTGTTGTTACCGATGCTCTAAAAAGACATAGCATCATGTCTTATGGCTCTGGCTTCTTCAGGCTTCCATCATCCTGCCCTTCAGGATGCTCAAATCCCAGTTTTTTAAGAGTAAAAAGGAAGTCCACGAGGCACCCACTGCTCTGTTTTGAGGAAGCTGTGTCTTGAGCAAGCATGGGGACTTGACAGGAGAGGAGCATGTTGGTATCAGAAGCTAACCATACAGTGGGAAGGGGACAGAACCAGGCTGCCTATGAGTAAGCCTGGTGCCGAGTTTCAGACTGTGTGTGCCAGGCTCCTAGGAAGGGAGCAGACAGCTCAGAAATGCAGTATTGACCTTTGTCTGGTCAGCAACAAACTACCCAGCATGAACCAAGGCCTTTAGAGACAGGGCTGCCTCAAGATATCCTGTAACAGGCAGGTAGATAGTCAAGGTTGGAGTGTGGGAAGCAGAAGGCCCCTGTGAATGGATCTGCTGAGGGCCCTCAGGGTTCTGGGGATAAGATGGGGGAAAGAACAGGCCTGTGGGACACCCAGCAGACTCAGCAGGCAGTGGGGAGACCAGACATGGACACTTGTCTTACTTTGTTTTTACTTTTTTTTATCTCAGAAAAGGAAAGAGCTGAGTTTTATGAGTCCTATCTCCAGTTTCAAAAGTTTCTAGCATTTCCTGGCCCAGCTTCATCTTCTGTTCCTTGTCCCTGCACTTACCCCTCCTAGAGTTTCAGCACACTCTAGACTCTCCAGAAAAGCCAGACTTAACAGAAATCTCCGAATCCCACTTCTCCACCTTCACATCCCCCAAACTGGAGAATAATCTGAATTTGTTACAGAAACACCTTGTTTTTGCTGATTGGATCTAAAGTTACACCCTTCCTGGAAATGAGCACTGCACCTCCAGAGGTATTCACTCACGGGTTACCATGTTTGGTGGCAGCAAGCTTTACAGCTGAAGTTGTATGAGTACAAAAAACTTCAAGTCCCAACTTACACTCAGGGGTGAAAGGACTCTTGGAGTCTTGGTTAGTTCCTCTCTAGAATGGAAACAGGCCTACATGCTAAAGAGCCTGTTTCATCCTAAGTTTCTGTAGACAGCTGAATGCCAGGTAGGCAGGAGAGGACAAGAAGCAGACCCAGAGCCCACTGAGAGCAGGTCCCTTAAGTGCCTCCTCTCCTGCCTAGGTTCTCCCAGATGGTTCAGGACAAGCCCCTGCGTACCTCCTGGCAGCGGAAGATGAAGGAGCGACAGGAGAGAAAGCTGGCTAAGGACTTCGCCCGACACCTGGAGGAGGAGAAACAGAGGCGCCGGCAGGTAAGGGACCATCCCTCCAAGTCTGGATCCCAGAGGCCAAATACATATCTGCTGCAACAGACACTAGGAGTATGACAGACACAGGAGTCTGACTTAGTCAGAGCCCCTGGGCATGAGGCCCCCAGGAGTAAGAAGAATAGTCTAGGGCCATGATAGGATTCTGGCTAGTCCTCTGGCTCATGGACATGCAGGAGACCTAGAAGTAGAGTGAGGAGCCCAAGATAATAAAGGCCAGCAAACCATCTTGGTGACAGGGGCGTTCAATGTGGTGGGGTCTCCACACACCTCATTGTGGCCCCTCCCTGAGACCTGCTTATGCCGGAAAAGCTTGCCTCGGATTTGTCCCTGTCATTCTAGAAGAGACTCCACACACCAACCTGGAGGTGGTCCTTGCACTTTGCTTCCAATTCACTCCTCTTTCCCCCATCTCAGAACCAAAAATGTCCTCATTAGAGGTTCATGCCCAGGGGACTTGACTAACATGCACAGAGCCTTGGGCTCAATCTCCAGCACTACAAAGGCTTGTTCCCAACACCTTTAGCCTCCAGGAAGTCTTGGAAAGAGTCCCAATTTTACTTCAACCAGTACTAAGTAAGAGCAAGGTCATGCTGGTTTGGTTAGCAGAATAGTCCCCAGAACAGAGTTCAGCTGTCCCTGCTAGTCTGATGAGCCCAGGGTACAGAAGGAGCACTGATTCAAACGTCTTGTCTCAGATCTGTGGTTGCAGCATGACCATTGAGAAGAGGGATGGACTAATCACTAAGGAATCCCTTTACCTAGCTTTGAGTCACACCAGATCTAGCTGGCACTGAGGCCCCATCTTTTTTTCCTGTGCAGCCTTAACTCCCACTTGGCCACTCCCATTGCCAACTCGTGAGCAATTGGAGAGGTGCATCCTCCCAATCCTCCTAATACATAAGAGCACAGGTCACTTCCTTCCCAAGGACCCAGACCACCCCATGACCCCAGGTTATCAAAGCCACGAAAAGGCCTGACCACATAGCAATCAATGTTGGAACCATCATCCATGCCCTAGCCCTGCTAGTACAGTGGCAGCATAGCCAGGAAGCCATGGGCTTCCTACCCCCAGAACAGGTTCTGAATGTCCCTGGAGAGCTGGTACTATTCCAGGCCTTAGTCACACACTTATTTCTCAAGCCAGTCTGATGAGGTAGGTCCTGTGGTCAACTTTACTGTAGAGGTGAGGAAGTGAAGGTATAGACTCAGCCACAGCACCCCAATTAGAAAGTAGAAGAATGAAGGTTCAAGCTGGACTAGGTTCCTCCAGAGCCTTTTGACAGCTCATCCTGCCCAGCCCTTCCGAGGGCCAGGTGCAGAGCCCAGCTGTAACCTGGCCTTGCATTCTCATTCTGGGATACCTGAGGCTGGGCAGAAGAAAACCTGGGACCAGCCCAATCTTCTCCTGGCAGCTAGTGCATGGGATGGTAAAAGGGGCCATTCTGCCTGTGCGTGACTTCTGGGTGGGAAGGCATCCACATCTTGGCCCATACAGTCATCCTGTGTAAAACCCTGCCTTCAGATGTCTGTCTGTTTACCCACCTTCATTCTGATTAGGAACTGGGTACTCTTGCCATGGTGAGCCTCAGCTCCAGGCCCACAATACAGGCATTGCATCCCTGTTCTTACCCTAGAAGTGCCTAGACCTCTACCCTTACCCCCTGGGAGCAACCTGGAGGCCAAGCAAGCTTCTCCTCCTAGGATTGTGTCAGTTCTCTCTCACCAGGGGCCTGAGATGCTAGGGCCATCTTAGCTCCTAGCCTGAGATTCCCCTTCTGTGTTTCAGGAGAAGAAAGAGCGCCGGGCTGAAAACCTGAGACGCCGTCTAGAAAATGAACGAAAAGCTGAGATTGTCCAAGTGGTGAGTACCCACCCAAGGGGTGTAGGCTGTGGCAAGGTGAAGGAGGCCATTAAGGTGCTTGGACTCCCTCCCTTACATGGTCCATTGTCCTGCTGCGGTTCTGGGCCCCTGCTTCCCTTTTCCCCAAAGACAGGCACACCTACACTGATGCCTCCTATTTCCCCCTTCCTCAGATCCGAAACCCTGCCAAGCTCAAGAAAGCAAAGAAGAAGCAGTTGCGCTCCGTTGAAAAAAGAGACACCCTGGCCTTGCTCCAGAAACAGCCACCTCAGAGGCCTGTAGCCAAGGTCTGAGCTCAGGACAGTCCAGAGACCTCAACAAGCCAAGAGTCATAGCAAACAAGGCACCTCTCAGGCCACTGACTGACACCTCTCCTGGGGCCAGCACACCAACGCTGTCACATTAAGATGGAGACTCCAGCCCAGAGAAAACTGAAGACTGTGCTGGGACTCAAGAGATTTAACTGTCCCCATCTCCTTTCCCGTCTTTTCCAGAGTGCCTTATGATCATGAACTGTTGTCGGATGGTAGCGGCAATGTACACATTAATCCCATTGCTCAGGAGACAGAGACAGGAGGATCCCTCAGAGTTCGAGGTTAGCCTTGTCTATAGAATACAGGATAGCCATAGCTACACAGAGAAATCCTATCTCAAAAAACAAAACAACAAAAGAGGTCTTGAACTGAATTCTTGTTCAGTGAGCTGGTAACTCCCTGTATTGGGGTCCTGAGTCTTACCCATGCCCAGAGGTCTACTGTCAGGCCTGTACCTCCATTTTTTCAGTGACACCTTGGCTGCTTGTACATTCTGCTGATTTGGTCCTCTCAGTCAACTGAAGTTAGCCCTTCCTTATTTTAGCACTGAAAGATTAAAGTGGGGAGTTGCAGGCAGCTGAGTTTCTCTCCAGCACCCCTTTCCCACTGTAGAAGCCTTGGGGCTTGAGCCATGCCCACTTGCTCTACTGCAGAGGTGTTTATTGGTATCTGCATAAGTACAGCTCTGGGCTCCCAGAAAGACGGAAGCCCCTGCCCCACTGGGCTTTCATTATCATAATAAACCATCAAAATACATGGTGTGACAGTACACTGAGTAAAGCAGGAGGGACTTGGTGACATTTTACTCTCCAGTTTTGAGGAGCACCTACGCAGGCTTGAGGCCTGCTGGACACAATTGACAACCAGCCTGGCCTTAAAAGGTTTAGGAGATCCTGAGAATATCCCATCCCTGTTCCATATCCACCAGTTTCTGACATCAGCTCCCCTTCCTCTAGAAGGTAAAGATGAGTCATCAGCTGCCCTGCAGTCCATGGTGGGGAGAATGTGGGTGTGTGATGGCTGAGAAAGTCATGACTGATACAAGATGCCCCTCCTACCTGTCGGAAATCATGGCTGCCAGGCCTGCTCCCTGTGAGGCAGCTAATAAGGATAGGTTCTCCCTGGACAGAAATGATCCAGTGGTACTGAAGGCCAGAGTGCAGCCTCTGGCAGCAGCAGCAGCCCTAAAACTGGGTAGTGAAGATCCTGAGTGGGAGTTGACACACCAATATGGCTAACAAGCTGGCTAGCAAGGTGTGGTTAAAGCACCTGTCTCAGGCCAAATGGATTAAAAGTGAAGGCTGTTGCCTGGAAACGCTTCTCAACCCTTTCCCTCTCACCGACACCCATAAACACTTGCTAATTGGCAGTCTCCCTTTGTCCCATTCACAAAACAGGGCCTTATGAGATGCGGTGTGAGTTTAACCTGTGTGATTCCCGTTTGCCTTACCCAACCCTTTAGTTACCCTAGCAAGACCCTTAGGCAATTAAGGACTTTTGTTCTTAAATGTGAGAAACCTGGAGGCCCTAAGTCAGGAACCAGGTAACTCCGAGTCTAAGACTATTTTCGCATCCTGCTGCTCCCAGCTCCACACCACCAGATTAAAGTGTTGGGAAGGATTGCTTCAATTCACCTTGCTCCCGGAGATAGAGTCGCCCAGGGCACTTCCTGGACTCTATCCGGGAAGCCACGACCTGGGCCTGACCATTGGCTATGTACATTTTCAAAGGGGTATTGGAGAGGCCCGGGAAGTATTGGCATGCCATCCGGGCTGTGACTGTCTAGTCCAAAGTACAGCTCAATGAGCCCCGCTTCTCCTGGGACTGCTCTCTGACCCTCTGTGGGAGCTCTGCACTGCCACGCCTCATCCAGCGTATCAAGGGCGCAGGACGCAGCTGGGGGAGTCGGTCAGCCAGCAGGAAGGTAGAGGCTGGGGTGGCGGTGGAGAAGGCGCGGCGTTGGCGGCGGCGATTGCTGGGCCCACCATTCAGGTCGCTGTCCTCCACCAGCACGCTTTCAAGCACCGCGCGTAGCGAGCGCTGCAGCTTGTGCAACACGTCGGGACAAGTGAACACATAGAGCAATGGGTTGACCACGCTGTTGAAGAAGGCCAGGCTGGTGACAAAGGGCAGCCCACGTGACACGAGCTGCCGTAGCGTGGTGACAGAATGGGCATGCGCCTCCAGCAGACTGAAGATATGGTAGGGCCCCCAGCAGACCACGAAGGCCACCATGATGCCCACCACCAGTCGCACGAAGCGGCCTGTCCTCTGGCGACCACGGTGGTGCAGTTGCAGGCTCACGGCCACGTGGCTCGAGGCGATGATGGCCAGAGGTACCATGAAGGCCAGCAGGAACTTGCTGACTGCCAGGGCCTTCTGGCGGTAGTCGCACGTGGCTTCGCGGTCAGGCCCCGGATTCAAGAGCAGCATGTTGTAATAGCACATGATGCGGCCATCAAGCCTCGGGATGGTGTCCCTGAACACGAAATAGGGTACTGTGTTGAGCACCGCCAGAGCCCAGAGCATCAGGCAGACTCTGTTCGCGACCGCCACCGTGCGGTGGTTCTGTGCCCACACTGGCCTCACCACCTGCAGGCAGCGATCCAGGCTGATGGCGCTGAGCAGGAAGCCGCTGGCAAACATGTTGAGGAAGAAGATCGAGGAATATAGTTTGCAGAAGGTGGTGCCCAGCACCCACGAGTGGCCCACTGCCAGAAAGTAGGTGAAGAAAGGCAGAGAGGCAGAGGCTAACAAGTCGGACAGCGCCAGGTGCAGCACCCAGGTGGTGACCACCGTCTGGCGCATGTGACAGCCCACCACAAACAGGATGAGTCCGTTTTCCACCAGGCCCAGCAGCGAGGCCAGCCCGTGCAACAGCACCGACACGTGGTCAATATAGCGGAGGCTGGAGTTGCTGTGGTTTGGAAGCTGGACCATCTCCTCCAAGAGTGGGCAGAGCGGCTTCAGTGTGGTGTTGGCCATAGCAAGGTGGAAGAAAGGACTGAGCCTCACACCCAGGAGCCAGAAGCCTGCAGCCTGGGCAAGAGATGAACCTATCTCAGAGTTGCCAGTATTGCCTGGCGCTATGGTGGACGTTGGGAATCTGTGAAGATGAGCAAAACGAGGGAGTAGGACAGTGTGGGGCAAACCAAGTGTAGTCTTCCTGAGCCTAACAGTCTCTAGTTTGAAGGGCTACTGGAACAAAAAGAGAACGATTTTAAAAGGGCGTGGGTAGATGGGGAAAATAGACATGTATGCTACACAAGCATGAGGAGCTGAGTTTGATCCCAGCACCCAGCTATAAAGTAGGGTATGGTACACATGCTTATAATCTCAGTTCTGGAGAGATAAAGACAGGTAGATCCTGGGGGCTCACTGACCAGCCAGCCTAAACTACTCAATGAAACACAGGTCCCAGAGACTTTAACCTAAAAAGACAAGGTAGGGGACTAGAGAGATGGCGCCACACCAAAGTGTATGCTACTTTTTCAGGGGACCAACATTTGACTTCCAGCACCCATGTGGGGCAGCTCACAATTGCCTACATAACTCAGTTCCAGTGGATCCAATTCCTCTTGCTTCTGCAGATACCTGTGCTCACATGCATACACCCCCCCATACACACACACACCTGCATTCATGCGCGCACACACACACACACACACCTGCATTCATGCACACACACACACACACACAC
>JADRCH010000311.1:798774-1005947 GCA_019843965.1 Rhynchomys soricoides | reverse complement strand
GCGCACACACACACAATTTAAGATAATAAAGATAAGTCATTTTTTAAGGTGACTGCTCCTAAGGTTGACTTTCGACTTTTGCGCACACACACATACGTGCACAGACATACACGAGGGAACTGACATAAAGCAGGCACTGTATCAATACCATTGTGATTACTATTAAGCTTTCCTCCAAGATCAAAAAGGTCAGGCCAAGCAGGACTCATTTTCCCAGTCTCCAAAACACAGAAGGGTAGTCCCTCATATGAGATGGGAGGTCTGTACCACCCAGCCCCGAAGGCCTTACCTCTCTGCAGTTCCTCCTAGAGAGCAGTAGTCAGCCTCAAGTGACTGCTTGGGCGTGCTGATTGGTTGAGATCAAGGGAACTGGCCCTTCCTCTGACAGGAGAGGAAATAAGATAAGGACAATCGTGAGACCTGGCTGGAGAAACCCAGGGAGGCAGTGACAGTCCTACCCGTCCTAACCTGTTTACTCACCCACACACTGGACCAATAGCAACAACTAAGGAACACTGGAAAAGCCAGGTTCTCTGCACAGCCTCATGGAGAACCCCAGGGCCCTGTACTGAAGCTGGGGCCAGGGAGGGCTAAGGGAATCACATTGTATACTCCCTGTGGCAGAGAGGAAATGAAAGCAGGGTGTAGGGACTCAGGGTGTGCCGTGCACCCACAACCCTCCAGGTACTGTGGTAGATCCTATTATAGATGTTCTTTCTTGTGGTTCTGGAAGAAATGTGCCAGAACTCTCTCCGTCCCGTTGTACAGATGAGAAAACTGAGACACAAGCATTAAAAGTGCTTGTTGAGCCACTCAACACAGCCATGTGGAAGAGGGATTGTTCAGTCCTCAGGCTGCTGTCTATCTAGCTTCGAAAGTGGAGTGATAGAAGAAGAGAAGGAAATAGGAGGTTGCCGGAGACCTCAGAACTCCCCGTTCTAACAGAAACAGTGGCCAGAATAGAAAAAATCTACTCCCTTCCAGAAACCACTGATCTTCATACGGTGGAGCTCTGGGACACCAACTGAGAAGATCCCTGATAGAATACCTCTTAGAGCTAGGTCAAAGGGAGCGGGCACATCTGACATCTGTGATCTCTATGAATTCTGACTGATCCTACTTTTTAAGCTTTAGCATCTGCAAAGCAGTTATACTCACATTAATCCAATGAGAGTAGCTTTTCAGAAGAGGAAACTGAGATTCAGCAAGGCACAGAAGCTGGTGTGGAGGGGAACAGGTTTTCCTCCCAGCAGACAGATGTGAGCTAGTCTCTTTCTGCCTTGAGACATCCCTTCAGCTGCATTGTCAGTGTCACATGGGATGCTCAGAAGACAGCGCTCCTGCACTATTTGGAACCACCCATTCTGATCCCTCAGACTGCATGAAGACAGCTTCAAGACCCAGGATCTTGGGGCACCCGAGCAGCCAGGATCCTGTTATAGTGGGAACACCAGCTTTTCAACACCCTGAGCTTGAACCCAGCTTCCAGCTGGGTGAACTTGTCAGTTTCTCTAAGCTCACCAAGTGATTATATCCCTGCTCCTGAGATAGCATGGTGGCCATGATCGGACAGCTCACACATTGGGTCTACCATCTAGCTAGCACCCAGGAAAACAGTCCTTCCTTCTAGGCATCAGGCCCTACCAGGCTCCTAAGCTCATCCCCCTGTCAACCTCAGAAGTAGCCATCTGTCTAACTCTGAAAGCGCACCAAGGCTCTCCAGCCCCTGAAAGGCTGCCTCCTTACCGAGCCACACAGTAAGCACAGTGAGCACAGGGTTGAGCCAGGGAGGCTGGCAGCTTCTGAAAGCAGCAGGACTGAGCACCAGGCGAGTGGCAGGAGGGGAGTGAGCTGAAGGAGGAAATAGCTGTCAGCCCCAAGGACAGGGGCGGGGACACTAGGTTCAAAGTCTTTCATTTCCAACAAGGCCACCAGCCCCTGGTCACCTCTTTTTTTCATGGAGGAGCCTCTGTAACCCAGAGGACAGTGTTAAGTCCTTTACTGCCAATCCCCAGATACCACGATTCTCCAAGGAGAAGCTCTCCAGCTCTTCTGAGGCAGCATGGGCCCCTGTCCCTAGAGAACTAGAGGAAACAGGGAGGGGCCGTGGGAAGAGCACAGAGACCCTTGGCCAGGAGGTCAGTCACTTCTTCTTACTGTTGCTGCAGCGATGACCAGGAACAGTCTTCTCACAGCAAGTGGTAAGGATGAAATGAGGAGGGTCATGGGAGCACCTGGCACATAGTTCACAAAGGCAGCTTCTTTCCCATCTACAGAAAAGTGGGGAAAGTGGGTAACTGCTTTAGTAAGGAAAATAGACGCCAAGTCCAGGGGAGGAGAAGATTGAGTCTTAGAGGTTTGCATTTTAGCCAGACATGGTGGAGCACGCCTTTAATCCCAGCACTGGGGATGCAAAGGCAAGTGGACCTCTGTGAATTCAAAGACCCTTGTCTACAAAATAAGTTACAGGACAGCCAGGACTGTTACACAGAGAAACCCTGTCTTGAAAAACAACAACAACCAAAAAAAAAAAAAAGTTTACATTTTTCTTATTGTCTGACTTGTGTGAGTGTGTATGTACACATAGGTGTGCATACATGCAGGTGCAGGTGAGCGTGCATGTGGAAGCCAGAGGACACCTCAGCATTGTTCTTTAGGGGTCATGCACCTGAAGATCATGGGTATGCACCTGAAGGGTGCATGTATGTATGTGTAATGTGTGTGTGTGTGTGTGTGTGTGCGTGCATGTATGCATGATAGTACACATGTATTTGTGTACAGATACCAGAGGTCAACATCAGGTGTGTTCTTAGATCTTCCTCCATCTTATCTTTTTTTTCCCCAGATTTTATTTATTGTATTTTATGTGTGCGGGCATTTTGCCTGAATGCATGTCTGTGTACCAGGTGTATGCAGCGCCCATGGGGGCCAGAAGAGGACATAGGATCCATTGGAGCTGGAGTTAGAAGCAATTGTGAACTGTGATGTGGGTGCTGGAAATTGAATCTCAATCCTCTGGAAGACCAATCAGTGCTCTTAACCACTGAGCCATCACTCCACCATTTATACATATGTGTGCGCACATGTGTGTAATATGTTATATAATATATATTTATATAAATATATAAATAAATAGCATCAGTGCTATGCCAGTATGAGTGTCCCTCACAGTGCCTCAAGACACGGGTCAGCAAGGGCCTTGGCTGTCCAGACCCTTAGCCACACAAAAGGCCTCCCTTCCCCTAGTCCATGACGCTTTCAGCCCTTCCTAAAAGTACATAGTCCTACACATTCTTGGGATAACATTCATCCTTACCTGAATCTAGACTGTGCCTATCGGCTCATGCTTTGGTTTCTAGCTTGTTGTGCAGGTTTGGGAGGCTGTGGAACCTAGCAGGCAGAAGTAGAACAGTAGGGGTGAGACTTAATGGTTAGACCCGTCCCTCAGCTCCTGGCTCATACTTTGATTCCTTTTTCACATGATGTGAACTTAAACTTCTCTGCCACCCATTTCCTGCCTTGCTGGGCTGAAACTCTCTAAAACCATGGACCAAAATGAACCTTTCTTCCCTCAAACAGTTATGTCAGGTACTTTGGTCACAGCAGCACACACAACTAATATATCATCCAACTGATATAAGCATGGGCCAGGCGAGAAGTCAGTATGGTGTGGCAATTAGGCCAGGACCTTTGGGCCAGGCCATCAGTATTTGGATCTGTCCCTGCCATTCTCTAGCTATGTGACCTTGAGTGAATAACTCCTCAGCAGTAAAATGTGACTCTTAAAAGGATTTCTGGGGGCAGGAGAAATTCCTCAGCATCTGAGTCTGTTTCCCAGCAGTTGTGGGGGGAGGTTTAGAACCACCTGTAGCTCCAGCTCCAGGGAATCCAACACCGTCTTCTGGACTCCACAGGCAATTGTACACACACACACACACACACTCACATACACTCAAACACACACACACACACACACACAACTAAAACCTTAAAAATGAACCTTCACAAGACCTTCCTTCTGCTCAGTCCCAGCCCTAATGAAGGCTGGTGTGCAGCCTGCTCCCTGAACTAAGAAAGAGTTCCTTCTTTCCCTAATAGACTTATCCCAGCACCAAGGCACAAGGCCTACATAGACTTCCCTCGGGCTCTCAGCCTACCCGAGTCCTCCCCAGTATGCCTTTGTGCAGGGAACATCCTGCACAGCTTCTACAGCAACCGTGTTAAGGGGCTCTCGTTCAGATAAAATCCTTTCTCTTCTGCCTTCATGTCCCAGCCTTCCCGAGGATCTCTTATTGCTAAATAAAAAAGTTTCAAAGCCCTAGTAAAGTTACAAAAAACAAAGAAAGGATTCCCTGGAGGGAGGCAGTTTATGAGGAAGTGAAGGACACTGGTTAGGAGTGACAAGCAGAAACCATGACTGGTCAGCAGTCCCGTTTAGCTGTTGGGTTAAATGGGGGCCCACGTCCACCCCAGGGCTCAGGCCACTGAGGGAGGCGGGAAGCAGGAAGTTTGATTGGGCTTACCCCACTCCACCACCGGGTGGGTGTCAGACTGTGAGAAGCCACAGAACACCACCCAGGGGTGGGGGAGCACGACCTGTGGTCCCAAGGACTGTACAGAGCAGGCTCGGTGGTCCCAGGCCTGCAATGAGGCCGGGTCTGTCTGGTTCTCAGGCTCTTGGGCATCCCAGGCCCGCTGGACATGGCAGAAGAGCTGAGAACAGAGTGCCCCCCACCCCCCGGGCTGGATCTAGCCCAGGGCCAAGAGGAATAAGAGGGAAGAGGAGAGCTCTGCTGGATCCTGCTGGGGATCGAGTCCTTGGCTTGTTAGCAGGCAGCTTGACTTGTTGGAGGCTGTGGCTGGGAGCACTGAGAGGCCTTCTGTGACAAAGGCCTGTTCCATTGTTCCCCACAGTAGATCCTGATGAAAAGAGACAATCTGTGGTTTTAAGGTGTTTATTGTCATGGTGGAGAGTGGCAAGGAGTAAAACCATACCCCACTTTCTCAAGGCAGGCCTGAGGCTAAATACCTTTTGCAGGGAGGAGTGTCTGAGAAGAGGAGTTTATTGGCTAAGCCTCCAGGCCTTTAGGTACCTCATTAAAATGGCTATGTGACCACAAGTCCTCTACCTGTGGAGGGACTTGGGGCATTGCTCTTACATGACTAATGGCCACAGACCTATGCAGAGCTGGGGCCTCGTGTCAGGAGCCTGGGACCTAGGAGCATGTCCCTTGCATAGTTACCCCTGCTGGGGATCCCCTGCTGGGTCACCAGGGTTTTAAACCTTAGCTCAACCAGAAACCAGGCTGCCTTTTACAGCCCTACATTTAACCTTAAAGTATGGGGAGAAAGACCAGTCAAAAGGAGAACAGGAGGCCATCAAAGCTGTCAGCCCTCCCCAAGATCAAATGTGAATGATAGTGACTGGGACCTTAGGAAGGAGCTAACATAGCATTGACCAAAGCTCCCAGGGCTGGGGAGAAGACCCACTCTGTAAAGTGTTTTGCCATGCAAGCATGAGGACCTGAGCTTTAATTTCCAGAATCCACATAACTAGTCAGACACAGCAGCACACACTTGTAAGCCCAGTGCTGGAGAAGTGGAGACAGACAGGTCTTTGGATCTCACTGGCTTGCCAGTCTGGCCAAACTGGTGAGCTTCAAGTTCATTTAAGAGGCCCTGTCTCAGAAGACAAATATGGTATGTATTGGCTTATATGTGATTACTAGCTGTTATGTCGATGCTAACCAAGATAAAATCCACAGAGCCACAGAGCATAGGTATAGAGCAGGGGACTAGAGGGAACTGGTAGATTTTGTTAGAAAAAGAATAGATGCTTATGGATGGACGTGGGGAGGATCAAGTGTTGGGGGGGGGGGGAGAAGACAGAGGGCTTGGGGAGGGAATATCTCCAGACAGCTAAAATTAAGGGCCATTTGAGGAAGTAGTATGGAAATCTAACACAGTAGAAACTTCCTAATATATACACAGATGATGGTAATCTAAATGAAATTGCCTAAGAGTGGCGGAGATAATTCCAACTGGCCATCACTTGTCACCAAATGAAGTTTCCAGTACCAGCATTGGGTTACATCTTCTGAGTTTGTTAGCCAAAGGGGCCCCAAACAACCCAGGCTGTTGCCTAGACTATAGATCACCCTTCAAAAACTGACAGCAAGGTCCTATTGTTGAAGACACCTACACAACTCATTGAACATGGAGATGTCATGCTGGGGCTTACATAGAGCCTTCACCCCTATGTTCCAGCATCTTTGTTACAAGAAGATACTTTGCATGCTATCAAAAGAAAAACATAAATACCAACCCAGCCACAAATCCTTTATCTACAATGATGTGCTGCCTGAAAAATAGGCCTGTGTAATGGTGACACAAAGCTTGTGGGAGTAACCAACCCATAACTGATTTAAGGCCCACTCCATGAGATGAAACCCATACCTGACACTGCTTGGAGACCGGAGACTAGATAGCCTAGGGACATGAGGTAAAATCAAATACTGCTGTTTTAAAAAGGGAGGCGTGGCAATAAAATAACTCCTACTAGCCGGGCAGTGGTGGCGCATGCCTTTAATCCCAGCAAGCACTTGGGAGGCAGAGGCAGGTGGATTTCTGAGTTCGAGGCCAGCCTGGTCTACAGAGTGAGTTCCAGGACAGCCAGGGCTACACAGAGAAACCCTGTCTCGAAAAAACAAAAACAAAAAACAAAAACAAACAACCAAAAATAACTCCGAATAACATGTCGTCTGTTCTCATAGATCAGTGTCTAGCTCAGCCATCAAAGAAGCTTCTTCCTGCTGCAGATGGGAACAAATACAGAGACCCATAATCAGACGCTACATAGAGCATGGAAGACCTAGGAACACTCAGCCCAAAATGAATGTCTCCACCAAATACTTCCTCTCAGAGCTCAGGGAACCTGGAGGAAAAGGGGCAGAAAGAGTGTAAGAGCCAGAGAGTGTGGAGATCACCAGGAGAAAAGGCCCTCTAAGTCGACTTATCAAAACTCATATGAATTCACAGAGACTGAAGCAGCAAGCATGGGGCCTGCACAGGTCATACCAGGTCCTCTGTTTATATATTATAGCTTCTAATTTAGTGTTTTTATGGGATTCCAGAATGCATGAACAAATAGGTCTCTAATTTTTAAATTTTGTTTATTTTATGTATATGGATGCTTTATCTGCATGTACATCTGTCTACACACCAGAAGAGGCCATCTGATCCTATGGGGTCTCTGATTCTTGTGTCTTCTCTTGGGCTTTTTTCCTTCTGTTTGTCTTGTCTAACTTTGATGTGATAGACTTTGTTTTCTCTTATTATATTTTATTTTGTTATGTTTTTTTAGTGAATGAATGAAAACCTAGCCACTAGGGTAAAGGTTAACAAATGAACTACCATTTATGTCTCTGGGAGAGGGAAAATCAGCTTTCTCCACTGAGTATATCAAGCACTTCAGGGCAGGGCAGGCCTCATGTTCAGGAACAGTTAGCTGACATATACTGAACTCCACAGGCTCTGTGTGTGCATGTGTGTGTGTGTGTGTGTGTGTGCACGCGCGCACGCGCGTATGTGTATGCGTGCATGTGTGCACGCTCATGCGTGCGTGCTTTTATTAGCTACAGTTTGGTGGGTTTTTGGGAGGTTTATTTTTTTGTTTTTGTTTTTGTTTTTTTTTTTTGAGAAAGAACTTAAAGTTGGGTGTGGAGGGACAGGGAGAGGATTAGGAAGGACTTGGAGGAAGGAAAGATATATTTAATTATATATATATATATAATTTAGACATAATAAAGAAGAATAAATAAATAAAATTTACTTTTTTAGTGAAGAAGAAGAAAAAGAAGAAGAGGAGGAGGAGGAGGAGGAAGAAGGAGGAGGAGGAGGAGGAAGAAGGAGGAGGAGGAGGAGGAGGAGGAGGAGGAGGAGGAGGAAGAAGAAGAAGAAGACGACAGAGGCCTGGTGAGAGGGCTTTGCAAGCATGAGGACCTAGGTGTGAACCCTCAGCACCACATGGAAAGCCAGGTGTGGCTGTGTATGCCTGCAACCCTAGCACTGGGAGACAGAGGCAAATCCCTAGAGCTCTTTGGCCAACCAGCCTAAGCAGAACTTTTGAGCTTCTGATTCAGTGAGAGTCCCTGTCTCAAGGCAGATAATGTGTGAAAGAGAAAGACACCCAATGGGTTGCTTAGGCCTCCACCTGTATGTGCATGGGCATGCTCATCCACATATTCATGTGCATGCACCACACAAATGCAAACACACAAACATACATAAGCATGTGCACATGCATCTACAAACATATACACCTCTCTCTCTCTCTCTCTCTCTCTCTCTCTCTTTCTCTCTCTCTCTCGCCCTACACACACACACACACACACACACACACACACACACACACACAGCTCTGGATGAACCCAAGTATCTGGGCCTGCCTAACCTTACCTGCTAGGGTATCTGATTCAAGAGGACTAAAGTGCAGCCTGGGAATATGCATTTCTAGGGCCACACAAACTACATAAAGGACTAAGCCAGTGTGGTGAGCAGTGTGGTGGGAAGGGGGGGCCCCAAAGGCTGTGTACCACAGCACATTAGACAGATCCACTTCTCTCTGAGTCTGAATTCTGACCCTAAGGATAAAGGAAGTCATGAGCCAAGTATGTGCTTGGTCCCAGCCTGGCCCAGAGGGAGGCCATGAAGGCTAACCACTGTGGTTGTCTCTTGGTATCATCAAGATGTAGCACATCAGAGGCACTCACCTTGACTGGTGGCATAACACCTACAGCTTTAGCTGCCATGAAAGAGTCACTCAAGTCAGAGACCTCTGAATGTGAGGGGCAAGGGTTGGGGTTGCAAAGCCATGTCGGCCTAGATCCCCTATGCAGCTAGAAGACAGGGAGGAAGGGGACTTCAGACCTAACACATGCCCAGTTCCATGTCTGTGATCCTTGACACCTGGAGAAAAGCATTGCCCACCCTCCCACCCACTACCTTGCACACCCCATACCTACAGGCCCTGGTCCCTGAATACAGCACTTCTTCATGGCATCAAGATCAGTGCTACAGGAATAACAGGAGCAGATCCAGCAGGACCCCTCATTTCTTCTACCATGCAGAATCAGAGCCTGTGGTTTCCTAGCACATGGGTCCTAAAGAGCTGTGTGTGAGGTGTGGTCCAGATGCCTAGTAGGAACATCCAAGGCCCCTCAGAATCCAGCACTGTGCTCCTCATGAAAAGAGGAATGACCCCATAGACTCATATGTTTGACTGGTTGATCCACAGGGTGTCACTAGTAAGAGGTGTGGCCTTGTTGGGAGAAATGTGTCACTGTGGGGGTGGGCTTTGAGGTCCTCTATGCTTAAGCTATATTCTGTGGCTCACAGTGTCCTTCTGCTGCCTTTAGATCAAGATGTAAAGTTCTCAGCTCCTTCTCCAGCACCATGTCTGCCTGCATGCCACTATGTCCTACCATGGCAATAATGGACGAAACCTCTGAAACTAAGCCAGCCCCAATTAAATGTTTTCTTTTATAAGAATTGCCCTGGTCACATTGTCCCTTCACAGAAATAAAACCCTATCTAAGACAACACAGTCCCTGCATCCTGTTCCCCACACTTAACTACCCTACCCTTCCTCCTACCTCCTGTCTTTGCCTGGATCTTTGCCTGGAACACACACCTATGCCTTCACCTCCTGAAAATAGAAAATACTCACTGTGGGGCAGAGGCCCGTGCCGTCTCCCAGCTGCGCTGAGGTCCCTCTCTGCTGCATTAGGAAGCAAGTCTTTTGAGTTCCTTTCTGGCCACTTTTAAAGAAGTCAACCAAAGAGGAAGTGAGATGCAGTCAGGAAACCCTAAATCTTCTAGGCCCAGCTCAGCAGCCCCTGGAGGTACCCATACCTCACAGAGGAGTGGCCAGGTGGGATTCTACATGACATCTTGCAGGAGACTGACAGGGGGCCATGCAGAAGCCACTGTCACCCATGGAAAGAAACACCCTCACACGGCCAGCAGACCCACTCATCCCTCCACCTTCTCCACTTCTCCTTATCATCAGTCAGCATTCATCATCACCCCTGCCTGCTCTACACTCACCAGGCCATGCCCATGACCTTGCTTGTAATGTTTGTCTCCTGCCCTGGACTATTAGATCTTCCTCCCACCTTTGGTGCACTCCTAATCGCCCTTCAAAGCCCTATGTAAAAGTTGCCTCCTCAGGGACATCTTCACTCACCCCGCCTCTTCTCTGACCTCCCAGTCTTCACTTGACTCATTGCCACCCTTGTCCTCTGTGGTCACTCTTTTCTTTCCACCCTCACAATAAACAGTATGAAAGGCTGTTCATATGTTTACTCTTAGGCTTCAAAGCTAAGTGGGGGACATGTGAGAATCCCAAGACATGTCTGCTGAACACACAGTTCTCCAGTGCTGGAATCTGTGTGCAGACCCAAAAGCTCCACCAGACCTCACAGAGGCCCACTCTTCCTCCATCTGGTAGGCCTGTGCCTAGCCAAGGGCCTGCTACATCTCTCTCTGAGGCTAGTGATAGGCACAGCCTTGGACAGCAGGGAGGCTGAGGAAGGGTTTCAGATTGGCTCAGTTGGTAGAGCACTTGCCTAGCCTGAGGTCCTGCTTCCATCCCTAGCACTGCACACATCCAGGCTTTGTGTGCCTGTCATTCCAGCACTAGGGAAGCAGGAGGATTGTTCTTAACTGCATAGGGAGTTTAAGGCCAGCCTTAAGGAAAGAGGAGAAAGAATAGGAAGAGAAGGAGAAGGAAAAAAGCAGCCAGACCTGGACTCGCCCTCTATGCTCTGTCCACATACAATCTAATCCTCACCATAGGAACATCTTATGCTCCCTATAGCTCCCTAGTGATATCATAACAAGCTCTCACACACTCAGAAGCTTTTAACAGCAGATATTATTCTCATGTAATCTGGAAGCCAGAGATGTCTGAAGTCAAGCAGTCAGCAGGGCTGCATGGCTGCCATAGAATGACATCTGTCCAGACATCCAGCCCCTTCCTCCTTTTGCCCCTAGGTTACGCTGAGTTAGCAGAGAAGATGAAGAACGTGGATAAGTGATGCTCAAATCTCACAGCATCCCAGTTGTGTTCATTTGTTGTTTTGTTGAGACAGGATCTCATGCACCCCAGGTTGACCTCAAACTGACTCTGTAGCCGAGGGTAACCCTGAGCTTCTGCTCCTCCTCCCTCCACTTCACAAATGCCAGAATTATAGGCATCCTTATCCTATCTTATTCTTAGTCTCACTTTACAGATTAGGAAAGTGAGAGAAGCTCAGTGGTTAGAACAAACTGTGCTTTTGTGAAGATACAAGCTTGAGACTCAGCATTCATGTCAGGTGGCTATCACCTGCAACCCCACCTTCTGGGAACTGACACCCTCTGCTGGGTCTGCACACACTGCACTCACATTCACAAATTCAGACACAAACACATACGTAATTAAAAAAGAAAAAAAAATAAAGTACATTCCTGGGTCTAGTAGCAAGCTTCTTGAATCCCAGCACCAAGGAGGCAGAGGTAGGTGAGTTTAAGGCCAGCCTGGTCTACAATGGCCAGTTCCTGACCAGCCAGGGCTATATAATGAGACTTTGTCTCAGAGGGGAAGGGAGGGGAGAGAGAGAGAGAGAGAGGAAGAAGGAAGAAGAAGAGGAAGAGAAGGAGGAGGAGGAGGAAGAGGAAGAAGAAGATGTGAAGCAATGCAGTTTTTAAATGTAAAAACAAAGCAAGCCAGGTGTGGTGGCACAGGGCTTTAATCCCAGCACTTGGGAGACAAAGGCAGGCAGATCTCTGTGATTTTTGAAGTCAGCCTGGTCTACATAGTGAGTTCCAGGACAGCTAGAGCTACATGGTGAGATCTTGACTTGAATAAAACAATAAATAAAAATAAAAGCTACAGGTGAAGATGCCTGCTGCCAAGCCTGATAACCTGAGTTCCATTCCTAGGCCCCTCATGGTAGAAGAAGAGAATTGATACCCCAAAAGTTGTCCTCTGACCTCCACATGTGTGATATGGTACATGTGTGCATGCACATACAAAAACTAATTAATTAATTACCTCATTAATTAAGATAGGAAGACAAATGTAGTGACAGACCCCTGTAATCTCAACACTTGGAAGCAGTGGTAGAAGGAACATCACAAATTGGAGGCTAACCTGGGCTATGCAGCCAGTTCCAGTCAAGGGTACAGAGTGAGATTCTGTTTCAAAACACAAAAGCACATAAATACAAGCAAATATTTAATTTAATAAATAAATTTAAATATAGATAAATAACATTGAATGTTTAATGAGACCTGGGCATTTTGGCTCATACCTATAACCCCAGCACTGGAAAGGCTGTGATAGAAAAAGACTGAGTTCAAGTCTGGTAGTCTATAACTGAATAAAGAAAACACTCTGCCTAGCAACCCTATAAATTCAGTGCCATTGCTATCTCCATCCCCAGAGGAGGAAAGCAGGTCACAAAGCAGACACTTCCACAGCCTCCAGTTGGTGAACTGAGCATCTGGATCCCTCCCAGGTTGTCTTTGGTACCCAGGAGTACTCGCCAGGCTGTAGAGCTGTAACCAGGATGGTTTGGTGCCCTTTTCTCAAAGGCATCTGTGTGAGTCTGCTTTTCCCCACTGTGATAAGGCATCTGAGAAAGTCAACTCACGAGGAGCAAGGTTTTGCATTTTACCTCACTGTTTCGGAGCTACCAACCCATGGTTCATCACTCCATTGCTTTGGGAGTACTGTGAGGCAGATCGTCATGAGAGAGCAAAACTGCTCACCTCACAAAGCCAGGAAGCAGAGAGAGTACAGAGACTGGAGTCCCAGTGTCCCTTTCCAGGTCATGCCTAGAGTATCTGTCATAACTTGCTTCTACTACATCCCCCCTCCCAAGAGCTCTGGTACCTTGCAACAGCGCCAGAGGCTGGCAACCCAGCCTTTGGTGCTCATCCCCTGAAGGACTTTTAAGATCCAAACAAACAACATATCTGTCTGGGCAGTGAGCAAGTTGCGGCCTTCTTCTACCTGTTTCCAAGGGCCCACAGTTAGAAAACAACTCTGTTTATCTTCTAATTCCACCCCAACTGTCAACAGGTTTTTTTTGCCCAGAGGCCAGAGAAAAGCAGTCATGTCATGTGACCTTCCTCTTGTCACTTGCTCAGGCACCGCAGTAAACAAAAGCCAGACAAAATCCAGGCTTGTCCTCTCAATTCCTGCCCTCACTAACAGTGGGAAGAGTGCTCGCCACATAACAGGAAGGTAGTAGATGAAGGAGGAACGTTGGGATCAGAGGACACAACACACCGATCTCCCCCCTACACACACACACACACACACACACACACACACACACACACACACACGAGCACAACTTAAAACAAAAATGTCCCGGGAGGGAGAGGTAGGGTGTGTGCGCAGTCTCTAAGCATCTACTTCTAAGATTTTTGAAGAATGACATACATACAGCCCTGTATGTCTGTAATTTAGAAACCTAGCAGCCACTATTTAAACCTAGTGACCTAGCCAGTGTCCTTGTAAAGCAGGGAGCTGGGACACACAAATGAGCACGAGGAACTCACACACATAGAAGAAAGGCTATGTGAGAACAGGGCAGGAAGTTAGGCATCTGCAGACCCAGGAGAGGGGCCTGAGAAGAAACTAGACCTGCTGTCATCTTGAGCTTAGAGTTGCAGTCTCCAACTGTGAGAAAATAAATACTTCACTTAAGCAGCCAGTGTTTGGTGTTTTATTACAACAGCCAGGCTGACTACAACTGCCAGAAATATGAAATCTAATTCCCGGATCTAATCAGGAAAAAAAAAAAAAAAAAACCACCAGGCAAATCCACACAGCAAAGTAGCTGCTCCAAAAGCCCAGGGTGTGAATGACAAGGAAGACAGGTGGACTGTCCCCACCAGAGAAGGCACTCCTGATCCTGGACCCTGAATAGAATCCCAGACTAAGACACATTTGTCTTCTGCTATAAAAGTATTGGGAGTGAGGAGAGAGCCCAAGACAGGGTTTCCTTGTGTAGTCTTTGCTGTCCTGGAATTCACTGGAACTCACTGTGTAGACCAAGTTGGCCTCGGACTCAGAGATCTGCCTGCCTCACTGCCTCTCTGCCTCTCTGCCTCTGCCTCTACCTCTGCCTCTGCCTCTCTGCCTCTCTGCCTCTCTGCCTCTGCCTCTGTCTCTGCCTCTGCCTCTGCCTCTGCCTCTCTGCTTCTGCCTCTGCCTCTCTGCTTCTACCTCTTTGCCTCTCTGTCTCTGCCTCTGCCAAGTGGGATTAAAGGCATGTGACACCACTGCTATAAAAGTCTTTATTTTGGGGGCTGAAGGAGAGGGCTCAGTCATTAAATAGCTTGCCTGGCAATCCTGAGAACCCAAATTAAAAATCTAGGCATGGTGGTGAGCATTTGTAACCCCAGTGCTGGGGAGGCAGAGACAAGCAGGTGCCAGCAGCCCATCCTGAAGGATGGACATGGTGAGTTCCAGGTGTTTCTTAAAACACAGGGTAGATGGCTTCTGAGAATGACATCTCCGACCTCCGGCCTCTTATATACCAGGGCCTCCTGCATGGTAGCAAGCACCATGAACTGCATTCCCAGCTGGAGCCCTGACTCTTGTTTTGTTTTGTTGTTGTTGTTTTGCTTGGATGGCTTTTTTTTTTAATTTATTTATATGAGTACACTGTAGCTGTCTTCAGACACATCAGAAGAGGACATCTGATCCCATTACAGATGGTTGTGACCCACCGTGTGGTTATTGAGAATTGAACTCAGGAAGAGCAGTCAGTGCTCTTAACCACTGAGCCATCTCTCCAGCCCTGCTTGGTTGGCTTTTTTTTTTGTTTTGTTTTGTTTTGTTTTGTTTTTTGAGACAGGACTTCTCTATTTATCCCTGGTTATTCTGGAACTTACCATGTAGACCAGGCTGGCCTTAAACTCACAGATGTCCACCTGCCTCTGAAGTGCTAAAAGTTTCCACGCTGCTCACTTGGCTTCAAGCCATTACTCTTGAAATCAGCTTTCCTTCACATGTGTGTGAAGTATGTATGTACACACTTCACTTGTATGTGACAGTGTATACACACATAGAGACACACAAACATATGCACATCAAGAAAGAGACATACACAAGTCTTTGTCAAAACAAATGTTACATGATAAAATTTATAGATTAGACAAATGTGCATTAACCAGGAGTTGATCTCCTGATTTTGACCAATTTACCATAGATACATCCTTTTAAAAGAAAATGGACATTCAAGTAATTAGAGGTGTTTTGCACAGTCTGAAGAATGATCTGAGATAGCCGTGCTCTTGGTTTTGAACAAGTGAGTTTAAGTGTACAGCAAAAGTAAAAGAATAAACAATAAGGAGCAGATCAACAGCAGCAACAGACAGATAGCAAAACGCCCTCAAACCAGGCGCTCAAAGCATCCAGCAGAGATGACTAGAGTAGCCCAAATGAGAACAAGAACAAACAATAACATCACCAGCATCATCATCTTCCAGCAGGAAATGACTGTGGAAACCCCACTGAGGCAGACAGCTGGAGTTCCCAATTGAAAGAGTCCCAGGAAGAGCACATAAGCCCCACTTGGTTGAAACTTCCAAAAAAGGACACACATAGCAACAGATACCTACCATCAAAGCCAGCACGTACAGACATCCAGCAGAAACCAAGTTGGGGAGCCCTGCTGAACAGTCAGTCATGTTAGAGCCTACCTCTCTGTGTGCATCAGTGCCCACATTCTCTCACGGCAGGCATTTTTATATTGTGGGCTAAGAAGTGGTAGCCTCAGCTGGAAATAATTTATGGTCTAGTTAGTCATATAAGTACACTGTTTTTATTCCAGGACTGTTTGATGTTTTCCTTTCTCCTTGTTGGAAGACCAGCCTAACCCAGGTCAGACAACTTTAGAGGACACTTGACATAAACATGTTTGGGTCTGAAATGGGAGGGGGAGGCAACCCCCACTTCCAGAGCCAGTTTCTCAGTGAACAATTTACCAACAAAATGAATGCACACAACAAGAGGTAAAGAAGCCATTTGCACAACTCAAATAGGACAGAAGAAAATGTGCTGTAAATACACAAATACGTGCACATAGATACTCAGAGAAAGCAGGGGCTAGAACAAACGCAAACAAGTTCTTTTCTGTGAGTTTAAAAAGTCTGAGTTTGTTTTTGTGGTTGTTTGTTTGTTTGTTTTTCTTTTTTTTAGAAAGGGTTTCTCTCTGTAGCCCTGGCTGTCCCAGAACTCAGAGTTAAAGGCTTGCACCATGACCTCCTGGCTGACTGAGATCATTTTAAAGTGACCAGTTTAAGACTGGGGATGTGGCTCAGTGGCAGAGGGCTTACCTAGCACCACAACAATAAACTAAAGCATCATTCCTGTAGAACAGCCCACATCCTCACAGCGTTTCCTCCTCATCTTCTCCCTCTCCCCAACCCTTCTCTACCAAGCCCTTAAATTGTATTGTTGGGCTGTGTTGTGTGGTTTGTTTAGTTGTTGTTATTGTTATTATTATTATTATTCAGTTGTTGTTTGACACGGAGTCTTACATAACCCAGGCTGCCTCCAACTTGCTATATTACAAGATGACCTTGAAATCCTGATCCCCCCTGCTTCCACCTTCAAAAGAGTGTTGAGGTTACAGCCACCACCTCCAGTTTTGGTGATGCTGGGGACTGAATCCAGGGCCAAAGCATGCTAGTAAAACATTCAACTGAGTTGCCTCTCCAGCCCTAAGCCCCCACTCTTCTTGTTTGTTTGGTTGGTTGGTTTTTTGTTTTGTTTTGTTTTTGTTTGTTTGTTTGTTTGTTTTCAAGACAGGGTTTCTCTTTATAGCCCAGGCCACAAGTTGGAAACCATAGCAGCTAGATTGCAGCCAGCATGTAACTAAATGCTCTCTGCAGTGCTAGGGACCCACAAACACTAATGACCCATGTTACCAGCCTTCACTGAGCTCAGACTCTGCTGGGTTCTGGGAGAATTAGTCCCCTGAAGGAAAGATGATAGCATCTCCCAGAAGATGGGGGAAAGTGAGGAACTGGCACAGGATTGGTACTCACCTGCCCATTTTTGTGTGTTCATAGATGTTATCTCTTACAACAGAAAACCAAGATGACATTAGGTGATTGGCAACCCCTCACCACTTTCTCTGTAGCTAATGTCTTCTAATAGTCCCAGGCATGTTTCAATGTCAATAAACCCAGTAGATACACCTCCTAAGCTTACCTGGTATCTATCTAGGATGCCATGTTTATTCCATTATCTATTCTTATTTTATATTATTTCATGTATTATGTTTGAGCACTGCTTATCAGAAATGCTTGGGACTAAAGGTGTTTTCTTTTTCTGTGTGCACGTGTGTTCTGTGAACACTCTTGCATGTGTAGAGGCCAGAGCAGGATGTCTGGTACCCCGCTGCCTTAGTTTGTTTTCCGATATTGTGATAAACAACAGGACCAAAAGCAAACTGGGGAAGAAAAGGTTTATTTCATTTTATACTTACAGGTAATAAATAGTGCATCACTGGGGGAAGTCAGGACAGGAAGAAACCAAGGAATGCTGCTTACTCTTTGTGATTCCCTCAGCTTACTTTTTTGTATAAACCAGGGTCACCTGCCCAGGGCAGCACCCCCCACAGTGGCCTGGGCCCTCCTGTGTCAATCACCAATCAAGAAAATTCCCTACAGGCCAAACTGATCTTTTCAATTGAAGGTTCCTCTTCCAGATGACTCTAACTATGTCAAGTTGGCAAAAAATGAAGCAGCACATTGCTCATCATTGTGCCTTATTCCCTTGGGAAGGGGTCTCCCAGTGAATCTGGAACTAGGCTAGCAGCCAGAAAGTCCCAGTAATGCTTTTCTCTTGGATCCCAAGAGCAATGGGGTTACAAATACCTGGCTTTTACATGGGCACTGGGGATTTGAACTCAGATCATGATACTTGCATAGCAAGTACTCTCACCAACTGAGTCTGCATTTTTCTTTCTTTCTTTCTTCTTTTTCTTTCTGTTTTCTTTCTTTCTTTTGGAATGTTTGCATACTCGTAATGAAATCTCCTGGGGATGGCACCCTAGACTAAACATAAATTTCACTTATGTCCTGTACACATTTTACACACATAGCCCGGAGATATTCTTGGTAGTGGTGGTCTTGTTTACTTTTGTTTTTTGAGGCTGGGTCTCCCTCTGTCATCCAGGCTGCCTTCAAGCTCAAGATCCTCTTGCCTCAGCCTCCCATGTGCCGGGATAACAGGCGTGTACCACCACGTGGACCCAGCAACTGGATTTTGGGTTGGGCCTCATCACGTGGGTGACGTGTGACTCATCACAGGGTCAAGAACAGATTTCCACTTTTGCCATCATATTGGTGCTCAGAATATCTCAGACATTCATTCATGCATCTGGAATTTCTCATTTTTAAGCACAGGATGTGATACCTAAGGATTAACTCAGAGAAAACTGAGAGGCGCTACCACCAGTCTCTGATTGCTCACCACCTACCACCCTGCATCCTGCCAGCTCTGCCAGGAACTGGAGTTGAGTGTGTGTGGAAGGGGGGTGGGGGGGGAAGTAACCTTGCATTCAGTTCCCAGGGTCCCGATAAGCAGAAGGAGACCCTGGAAGGATACCTGGGCAGAAACCTTCCACACTGATGTGAGACTCAGGAAGCACTCAGTCAGTGGACTGAAGCATTCAGGAATATGACTGCTATCCTATAGCTAGCCTGCAGCCTCCTTGCAAGAAATCCCCCGGTAGTCCCAGCTGCCACAGAAAATTGGTGAGGGGTCAAGGGCAGATTTCTGAAGATCCTTGATAGACCCAGGATGGAACATGCCTTTCCCCTGCCTCAGGGGAAGGAGTTTTTCCATAGCCCCTTGTAGGCTAAGCAGCTGCTCCCCCAGGTGGATCCCCTTTGCCCCCAGAGGCTACCACTTCCTGCCTGATCCAAATAAAGGCCTGGCCCCAAGCTGGCTGATAGGGAACTCATAGGGGCTGTTGTGGGAGTCTGTGGTGATAGACAGGAGCCACCATCATGGCCTGGGGATATTTTGTGGTCCTGCTTCTGCTGGTGGCAGCTCCCCTGAGATTGGGTCAGCATCTACATATCAAGCCTGGCTTTGAATACAGCTATGATTGTGGGGTACAGGGCATGCAGCTGCTGGTGTTCCCCAGGCCAAGCCAGACTATCCAATTCAAGGTGCTGGGTGAGTGCTGGCAGATGTCTTGTCCCAACTTCCCATGCAGTTCCAAGCCCAGCCGATGCAAGAAGGGAGCAGGAGTTGGAAGAGTCAAGGCCAGCCATTCAGAGGACTGCAAGAGCCAGCCTCTTGCCCATCACCAAACAGAGACAGGAAAGCAACCACCAGACTCTCCGGTGCACAACAATCACCTGTGGGAAAGACAGGCCCTGACTAAAAAATGCTGGGCTCTGAACTTCAGCTGCAAGCTTCAGGCCCACCAAACACCCTTGGGGGTGTGATTTAATGTAGAGAATGGGTGTGGGGGGGGTTTCTGTGTGACGATTTGAACCTCATCTTCAGAACAGCAGCTGTAAGGTGGGAGATATGTCCCCATACACACACTTGCCTTGTGCACTGAAAAGGAAGGGTAAGGACAGGCCCGGGGTGGGGATGGGGATGGGGGTGGGGTTGGTTGCTGTTCTGAACTAACAAGCATTTAGCAGGAGATGATGAGTAAGCTTAGTTCTTTCACTCTGCCCTCATTTCACCCCTCATTGTGTGTGCCTGAGAAAGTTCTGGCTCCTTGAGACTCCCAGATGCCTCAGCCAAGGTACAAGGCTAACTAAACTTAGATTATAAGGTGTTCAGTCTGTGTCTGACACCCCATGAACACTCCTTTATCCCAGCTACAAAGAGCTAATGTCAGAAGTGAAAACCAATGCCAGAAAGGGAAAGACATTTGTCTAAGGCCGCACAGCTGAGCTAGCAAGCAAAACTAGGTCTTAGCACAAGCCTGCCTCCAGCTTTTCAGAGGTTCCCAGCAGCCTCTTGCCCTCCGGCACCTAAGGCTCTCTCCTCCATCTCCTCCTTCTACCCAGATGAATTTGGGAACCGGTTTGAGGTGAATAACTGCTCTATCTGCTACCACTGGGTGACCACTGAAGCCCAAGAGCCCGCAGTGTTCTCAGCTGGTTACAAAGGCTGCCATGTGCTGGAGAAGGTAAGGAAAGAGTCACCCCTGTGAAGACAGAGGGAGCTTGTCCATGAAGGGTGGGGAGTGGGTAGGTGACAGATTAGATCCTGAGATATGCCACAAGTCAGCTCCCTCTCTACCAGGGCTGCTCAGTCTTCCATTAACACCAGCCATCTTGGGTGGCAACCACTCCAGGGCTGGGTGTAGTCAACAGCCAGGTACCATGCTCTGGCCTCCAGCCCAAAACTCACACTCACCTGAAGTGTCGGGTGGCCACACTCAGCTGCTCTCTATGGCCCTCTCGCCTGCAGGATGGGCGGTTCCACCTGAGGGTGTTCATACAAGCCGGACTACCCAATGGTCGTGTGGATACAGCACAAGATGTCACTCTGATCTGTCCCAAACCAGATCATATCTTGATTCCAGACCCCTACCTGGCTCCACCCACCACACCTCAGCCTTTTACACTGCATACTTTTGCCCTTCACCCCGTCTCTGGTCACACCTTGGCTGGGTCTGGCCACACTGATCTCACTACATTGTACCCAGAGCACAGTTTCACCCATCCGACTCCTGCCCCACCATCCCCAGGACCTGGACCTGCTGGACCCACGGTGCCTCATTCCCAGTGGGGTACGCTGGGGTCCTGGGAATTGACTGAGCTGGATTCTGTAGGTATGTGGGCCTTCTCTGTATACACATGTCTGTGTCTTGGGATCTTTGGGCTCTAAGCAGTCATTTCCTCACTGCTCTGTCACCAACCCTAGGTACCCATCTGCCCCAAGAGCAGTGTCAGGTAGCCTCTGGGCACATCCCCTGCATGGTAAAAGGTAGTTCCAAGGAAGCCTGTGAGGAGGCTGGCTGCTGCTTTGACAATACTAAAGAAGTGCCCTGTTACTATGGCAACACAGGTACAACCTCTCATCCTAAGCATGCTCCTGGCATAGCAGGAAGTCTCCCTTCCACATACCTGAAGTGCCTTGTATGCAGTCTGAGAGAACCCAGCTCCCAAGTAGATTCAACCACCCTCAGATAGGAAGAGCACCTGCCCCAGGGAACTGTTAGGTCCCCTTCTTATAGACCCTGACCTTGTCAACTCTTTGTTCTGTCAGCTCCTAGGGCATTTGCTTAGGCCAACAGTGGGAAGAACAATGTCCAGATCCCTTGACTCCTGACTAGTGGCTAAATATTGTCACCCCCAGAGCCTATGCCCTGTCCCTGAGCTAGAGAGACACTGAATCCCAAAGTCCTGATCTACCTCTTGGATCTGCCTTTGTCCTAGTCACTCTCCAGTGTTTCAAAAGCGGCTACTTTACCTTGGTCATGTCGAGAGAAACAGCCTTGACACACGGGGTCATGCTGGACAATGTCCACCTGGCCTATGACCCCAACGGATGCCCCCCTACCCAGAAGACAAGTGCTTTCGTGGTCTTCCATGTCCCTCTCACCCTCTGTGGAACGGCAATCCAGGTAGGAGTGGAACTTAGGCTGAAAGTGAGCCCCACCTCCTGAAGGGCACCACCAGCCAGCTACCCCTCTTTATCCGCTGTGGCATCATCATGGTCCAAGTAGGGGTGAGATGCATGCTGAAGGGAGTCCCACCCCTAGGGAGCCTCACTCACTATCTCCTCCTCAGGTGGTTGGTGAGCAGCTCATCTATGAGAACCAGTTGGTGTCTGACATTGACGTCCAAAAGGGGCCACAGGGTTCCATCACTCGGGACAGTGTCTTCCGGTGAGAGATAGCTGGGTTACAGGCCTGGGTATAGGGTGTGAGACTAGCGTTGGATCCAAATGTCTTCTGCTTTAGCACAAAGTACTTATGGCCCAGAGGTGGGGACACAATTCTGTAGCATGCTTTAAGTTTTAAGGACTTAAGTACTTGAGGCAGCCAGTTTCAGCATGGCATCAAGGACTTTGGGGGAGGGGGATCAGAGAAGTTCAAGAGGACAGCTGGAGTCTGTCAGGATTAGACTAAAGGGCACAGGACAACAGTGAGGTCTTCACGGCTGGTGTGATTACTATCATCAGTGGGCATTGGGCATGGGACCCTGGAAGTGTAGATTGGTGACCACATGGCACTCAGACTACTAAGGGAGACACTGGTAGGCTAGTTGCAAGGACAAGCAAGGCCTCCAAGACACAGTCCCATGGCCTCCACAATCCTCACTAGAGCCTCTCAATGGGGCAAAGAGGATAAACGAGGCTTACGCATTAAAGGCTTGTTCATGGCTCCACAATCCAGGTCTCCCTACCACACTTCAGAGACCTCAAGTGCCAGGACAGAGTCTTGTTGTCTTGATACTGTGGTACCTGGCAACTAGTGTAGGGCCTGATATAGCCAATTCAAGCTGTTCTGGGCAGACTAGGTGGGCAGAAGAACAGAAAGGGTGAAAATGATGTCCATGGGCCCTCCACCCTGTGGAGGAAGCTATTGCATCCATTGCTGGGAAGTTGGTGATTGCTCTGACTTACGGTCTCCCCCAACCTCGTGTTCTTGGACTTTTAGGCTTCATGTTCGCTGTATCTTCAATGCTAGCGATTTCCTGCCCATCCAGGCATCTATCTTCTCACCCCAACCACCTGCCCCTGTGACCCAGGCTGGACCCCTGAGGCTGGAGCTGAGGATTGCCACAGGTACAGCCCCCTACCCCACCTGCTACTTTCCCTTCCTGCTCTAATGCCTTGATACAGTCTGTCCTAGGCTCACAAGCCCCTCTCTCTGCAGATAAGACTTTCAGCTCCTACTATCAGGGGAGTGACTATCCCCTTGTGAGACTGCTCCAGGAACCAGTCTATGTAGAGGTCCGACTCCTGCAGAGAACTGATCCCAGTCTGGTTCTGGTGCTACACCAGTGCTGGGCCACGCCCACCGCCAGCCCCTTTGAGCAGCCCCAATGGCCCATTCTGTCAGATGGGTGAGTGGTAGCAAATGACTAAGCTGCACCCTGGGGGCAGTTCCTGCCTGCCACACCTCCTTAAAGAGGTTTCTGGACTTCTCTTCAATCCAGGTGTCCTTTCAAGGGTGACAACTACAGAACACAAGTGGTGGCTGCAGACAGGGAGGCGCTGCCTTTCTGGTCCCACTATCAGCGCTTCACAGTCGCCACCTTCACTCTCCTTGACTCCAGCTCCCAGAATGCCCTTCGGGGACAGGTTAGGAAGACCTTTTTTGTTTCTCACGACCCATACCACCTGCTGAGTGGTTGTTAGCTGGTCACCACATCCTCCCTACACCCTACAAGCTAACACTAAGATCCCAGCTTCAGGATTGGCTGTTACCAAGTGTTGGGGACAACAGCTCCAGGAAGGAGGCAAGGTCTTCAGAATGATGACCCATACACAATTTGGGAGAGAAGGAAGAGGTAGCTGAAAAGATGGCTCAGAAGGTAAATGTATTGCTGCAGAGCCTGCAGACCTAAGTTCAATCCCTGGATGGAGCCACATTGTGGACAGAGAACTGGCTCCCATGATTTGTCTCTGACCCTCACACATGTGATGTGCTGTGGCATGTACATTCCCCTGTACATGCACACAAATGCAAAACAACTAAAAGGTAGAAGGAAACACTGAGGGTGGCTACAACCTAAATCTCAGCACCAGCTGCGGTGTTCTTGTGTGGTCTCGTGTCTGATTCTAGAAACGATAATGTGTTCCTCGTTCTTCTGCTTTGGTTTTTAGCATAGCAGCTTCTCCAGAGGATAAAAATGGATGTACTTACGGTCCTTAAACCTCTTAAGCTTTTCCATATGGTGTACACACGGCACCATAGGAAACACTATATGGTCCAGTCCATGATCAATAGTTCAACATGTCATATCAATCACCCAATGTTCACAGATCTCTCATGTTTAAATCCCTGACCTTAACTAAGCAGGTGTGGCTGGTCCCACTGGTAGACAATGCCGAGGGTGGCATCAATCCCACCTTGCTTGTGTGCTGCCTCCCAAGCCGAGAGGTCTATTAATGCTGCCTTTGGTCCCCTCCCCTGAGTAGTTTCTGGAAGGAGTAGTGTCTTGTCCTCCTCTTCACCTCCAGGTATTGTCTGCAGGGGTGAAGAGAGGACAGCAGACATCTGTTGTCTGACACTGTGGCCAAACCTCTTCTCTGTTAGCTGCTTTCCAACAGTTCTGCTCCTGGGGGGAGCAGACAGACAGGACAGAGGACTGTAGCTCTCTTGAATGCCACAGTTCTTGCCTGTAGGGAGTGTCTTCTACTGTAGGTTTGGGTGCTCAGGAAGCAGAAGGTCTGAACTCCTAATTGAGAACACCACAGTTTCCACCCCCACCAGCTGTGGTTGTAGTCTCTGCTCACCCTTATCTCTCCCTGCACCAACACAGCCCTGCCCCTGAATCTTTCAACCCTGCCTCTGTGCTGCCAGCATAGCTGCACAAACCTGGGCCACCCCTTGACTGTGTTTCTTTCTACTAGGTCTATTTCTTCTGTAGTGCCTCTGCCTGCCACCCTGTGGGGCCTGAGACATGCTTTACTACATGTGACTCTGGGATAGCAAGTGAGTCTGGGGTATTATTTGGCTTTTGATGCATCCTTACACCTGTGCCTGGCTCTCAGGCCACTAGGGGTTATAGGCCAGACAGCTTTTCTCCTGGGCAGGGCGTCGACGATCCTCTGGTCACCACAACAATACTATCCGGGCCCTGGACATTGTGAGCTCTCCAGGAGCAGTTAGCTTTGAGGATGCTGCTAAACTTGAGCCTTCAGGTACCAGGGTTTGGGGGTGCCCCAAGGGTCATAGCCCTCTCTTTAAAAATGCTGATGAAACAGGGAAGCTGTGGCTGTGTGGAAGGCAGAGGTATGGTGTAAACTGCTAAAGGAGGAGCTAAGTAAAAATAGCCCAGCCCCTTATCTACAGACAGCTCCAAGCAACCCTCCTCCCCCTTCTCTGGCAGGTTCCAGCAGGAGCTCCAGCTCGACAGTGCCCCTCCTGCTGCTCACTGTCACCCTAGCCCTGGGAGCTGGTATCTTTGTGGGTCTGAGCTGGGCCTGGGCCCAGAAGCTCTGGGAAGACACCAGATATTAAATGGGCTCAATAAACCATTGTTTGAAAACTACTGAAAGGTGATGTGGGGGAAGTTATTTACGAAACCTGACATATGTCTTTTCCAAGGGTATGGGTGTTTGAGGGGCAACAGGGTCTTCTTACACTATAGCTAAGACTGGTTTTGACTCTTCTGCCTCAGAGTGCTGGGATTACAGGCATAAGCCACATGAGAAACTTGTTCTTTGGAGTCAGTAGTGTCTGTTCAGAATGGTGACCCCTATTACACAGTCATGTCACCCAGAACATTTCAGTCGACAGCTTTCCACCTTTATGGCAGTGTCTCTGTAAAATTACAACAGAGGTTGGATGCTCCTGTCACTCATGATGCCACAGCCACCATACCAGTGAGATGCAGTGAGATGCAGTGCCGCAGGTATGTACAAACTTGTGCCAGGTGTAAACTAGTAGAGCACGTATACCAAGCTTAGCCTCAGTACAGAATACCTGATTATAACCAAGGACTGATAACTGGCTTACATATCCCTATCCTACATTTTTAACCACTACTTTAATCTTTTAACTTGTTTTATTTTTTTTAACTGCACATGTAGAGGTCAGAGGACAACTTTGTAGAGTCAGTTCTATCCTTCCTCCTTGACACAGGTTCTGGGGATTGAACTTGGGTCATCTGGACTGCATAACAATGTGATGAAGTCAAGTCACCTCATGGTCTTTGCCATTAATTTATAGTGTAACTCCTGCTTACAACAACTGACTAAAACTGGACACATGCCAGTAGCTTCCCACGTCTCAGGTTTACTACATTCCTGACTGAATCAATAGGCTACAGGAAAGCTGAGCATGGTGGTCCATGCCTTTAATCCCACCACTTGCAGGGGCAGAGGCAGGCAGATCTGAGTTTGAGGCCAGCTTGGTCTACTTATGAGTTCCTGTACAGCCAAGGCTCATAGACTCTGTCTCAAAAAACTAAAAAGACTATGTGGAACAATTGACAAAATGTTTTATTCCTAGGGGAGAGGTGCACATGTGTGGGAGTCAGAAGACAAACTAGGGGTCAGTTCTCTTTTTTTTTTTTTTTTTTTTGTGGGCTGAGCCCCACTAACCCACACAATGACATCTAATGCCATCCTCAAAGCAACTCAGTGCTTAACATATAACATATGCCACTGCCTGGCATTACTCTTTCCCAGGGCAGGGTCTGGGGAGAATGCCACTAAGCAAGGAAAGGTGGTCTTTCAGGCAAAAGCAGAGGTAGGGAATGGTTAGAACCAGGCAGTCCGCAAAGAGCGGCAGTTGGGAGTTGATGAACTAGCAGGAGCTTATCTAGATGTGGGTGTTCTCAGAGCACCTGCCAAGCTGCCATCCTGACAGGAAGCCAGAAGTCCCATGGACGGCAGAATCATCAAACCAGAACTAACTTCTCAGTCCCTCTGCACCCACCAAAGGATACAGGATGCACAGCTGACTCCCAACCTCCCAAAGCCAACCCACGTACAACCTGCTGACAGCATAGGGTAGCAACAAGCTGGCCTTGATCTTGCCTGCCACTTGGGAATGACCACCGTCCTATAGGTCAGGACCAGGCTGTGTTCTAGAATATCATGCTGATTGATGTAGACTGGTTGGGAGGCAGGTTCAGCAGGGGTACAAGAATCCAGAAAAGCTAGAGACACCTCTGGGCCTCTGGCAGGGAGCTTAGCTGCCACAAGGGCAACAAGCCAGCACCCCTCATCTGACACAAGGACCCTTCCCACCCTAGTCCTGGCCTACTCCATCTGTCCAGGTTATGGTTAAACATGGACTCCAATACCGGACTCAGCATCTTTGCTTCTCCCTGGGCCTTGTGGCAGCTGCTGCACTTCCCTGGGTCTGTTTTATCTTGTTAAATGAGCCTAGTGTCTAATCTATAGGAATACCAGTTTAAACTAGTTGATAAAGATATCTAGAATCATGTGTGAGACCAGCCAGCACTTTCTGGATGTTAGCCACTGACCGGAATTTCTCTTCATACTCCAAGTCTATTGCTTATACCTTTGTTTTTGGTTTTTAGTTTTGTTTGGGTATGAGGTCAAGTCCACAACCAAGCCACAGGTCTGGGAAAATTCTCTTTTTTTTTCTAGAAGAGGCAGCACACCACCAAGGCAGGTGACACAACTAGGGCAGGAGATCCAGATACTGGCCATAAAGCAAACGTCACTTCCTGGGGCTGCCTCCTAGCTGTGGCTAGTGACATCACAGCACAGGCACAGGCCAGTATAGGATATATCCATGGCAGGAGAATCAGCACGGCAGGGTTGATTCCATCAACTCTTCTTCCTGAGCTGGAACTAACAGAACATTACTCACCCGACAGGTGCCACCTGGAGTCCCCTCCAAGTTAAAAACAAAATGGGAAATGCCTTGTACCATTCTTCTGTTTGTTTTTTCTACTTACCATTGTGTATGTACACCTGGAGGGTAAGGCATGAGCTTGGCATGGCATATACACGGAGGCCAGAGAGTAACTGTCATCAGTTCTCTACCTTTATATGGATTCTGGGGGTCAAATCCAGGTTGTCCGGCTTGCAGATCCAACACCTTACCCACTGAACCCTCTTGCTGATACCTTGCTGATCTTAATTTTTTTTTTTTGAGATAATTGCATTTTCCTCTTCCCTTTCCTCCTCCAACCTCTTCCATATAAACCCTTGTTCTTTCAAATTCTTTGCCTTTGTTATTGTGTGTGCAACCTGCTTAATCTATGTTATGTATGTGTATGTTTGTGTACTTAGCCAGAATCATCCCTAACTACATTCTAAATATTTATCCTTACACATTTTTGACACAGGATCTGATATAACTGAGGCCACCTGATGGCCTTGAACTTCTGATCCTCCTGCTGGGATTACAGCCACGGCCTGATTTCACTCAGAACTGGGTACAGGCAGAGAGAGCACTACTGTCTCAGCTGTTCCCAGCCCCAGTGCCTCATTCTCTATCATTTTAAGCATCTGTGCTGTATAGCTTTCTGTTGAACTAGGACACATCTGATCTGTTAGAGGAAACTAAGTTTTTCACTTCAGGCACCAAGTGTGAACGCAGTTATGTAAGTGTGGACCTCTTTGTGCACTGCTTTCTCAGAAGAAATTCTTAGATAGAACTCCTGGATCAGACAGCAGCCACATCCCTTCTGGCTGTGGGCTGAGACCTGCCCTCTCTGCCCCTCCAGATTGTTCTAGATCTTTGCCTATCTGAGCACCAGAGGCAGCCACTAGTGTCTTAAAGTGAATCTGTTCTTAGAAGCTATGCATCTTCATAGCTACTTGCATCTTATAGCCTGCTGTGGTCCATCTCCATCTCTTCCTTGTCCACAGAGCATTCACAAACTCAAGAGGCTTTGACTTCTTCATCGTTCCCAGCAACTGTCCATGGGGTTTCCATGATGACTCCTCTCCCTCTCACATTTTCATCTTTGAATACGACAAAAACCTTCCCCTATATAACCATAAACATACCCATTGCCCTCTGCGGCTGTTATTTTATTAACGAGATGGTTACTTCCAAGTTACATGAGTACATGATTTTTGATAGGGAACTTTGTAATGATTGAAATGGTATACAGGTTCTGTCAATGCCTCTGTATCAAAGGGTTCTGTGGACAAAAACACATATAGTAAACACCAACAACTAAGCTCTCTGCAAAACTAGCTTTCCTACACACTCAATGGCGGAAGACACATCCCTGGATACCAAAATCTTACATGAACTGAGCTCAGAAGAAAACTGCTCCCTTCTTCTTTCCTCTCGTTTCAACCTGCTGCCTGGGCCTGTGACAAGATAAATCAGAGCTGATGGGGAGGAAGGCAGGCCACCATTTCTGAGGAAGAAGCAGGGCTGCTTGTAGTCCCTCAGATTTCCTCTTCCTGCCTTTCAGCCACAGCTACAGGACATCCAAGGGTTCCCTGCCTCTCTACTCTCAACAAGGAACTGAGAACAAATTATTTCCATGTGGTTCTTGTGAGGGCTGACCTCAGCTCAGTGGCTCATCAGGTAAAGGAATTTGCTGACCTGAATTTGGTCTCTGGGACCCACATGGTGAAAGAGAACCAGACCCTGCAAGCTGTGTTCCGACTTCCACACGTGCCATGGTGAAAGGGCACATACCACACATATATAAGATAAAATTCTATAAAAAGGCAGAGTTTGCTGCTACAGCTTAAGATATGTAGCTTCTATCCAGACATTCCTGCAGGAACATTTAATGCAAAAGGCCTTTTCTGTTCCAATAATAGGCAATACCAGACCAGTCTTTAAAAGTAAACAACAAAATGCCGTTATATTTTTATATGCACTTAAGTCACTGTTGAACTTGGGGGGGAGAAGTCACGCAGATAGGATAAAAATAAAAACAAACCCTCTGGGAGGAAAACAGCTTCTGATTTGGGAACTCTGGGGGTTGGGGGAACTTCTTCCGAATCCTGACAACTGTTGACATTCCGCCTGGAGAACAGGGAGCCTGCCAAAGGCAGTCTAGATGTAGGCCTCTGAGGGAGGAGACTGCAGAGGCTCAATCCACAGAGTTAGGGCAGGGGGACAGACCAGAACACCAAGGTAGGCAATGAGGAATCTTACCTGTTGGTGGACTAGAAAGAACTCTGCCTTAATGAGAACTATAATCTGTCTTTCCAATGTGTGCACCCGAAGTCTTAGTATGGGGGTAGGGGACAGAGAGATCCTTCACGTTTCAGTTCTGGCTGGATTGATGAGCTTTGGTTTTGTGGAGCTTGCTTTTTGTTTGTTTTTCAAGACAAGGTTTCTCTATGTAGTCCTAGCTGTCCTGGAACTCCCTCTGTAGACCAGGCTGGCTTTGAACTCACTCTGCCTGAGTGCTGGGATTAAAAGTGTGCACCACTACACTCAGCTGGATTGATAAACTTTAACATCAGGCTTAAAGGTGAAGTTAGGTCAAACCTTAACACCATGAGTGTCAAGCACTGAGGGTCACTGTAACTGTGTTACCAACAGCCATACTGAAGCAGGGAACAGTCACTGGTTATTGAGGGCCTCCCTGTGCTCACTCCTTGCAATAGCTTACTTAGCTCTCTGAGCCCTACCAGGTAGGCTCTTCAAACAGGTAGAGACAGACACAAGACTCATTGTTAAAAGGTAAGAGTCAAATTGAGGCTTGATGCCAGAGTCCATACTAACCCTGACCCTACACTCCAAGACCCATGGAGGAAGTCATTAGTTGTCTATTGCTGACTCAGCTTTGTCTCTGAAACTATGCTTTTAAAATCCCAATCAAAGCCAAATCTTAGGAGAAGCTTCTCTTGACACTCACCTGCAGAAGAGAACTAGCACCGCCTGCTGGCTAGAGGCATGCTTTGCAGGAGCTCAGCCAAGGTACTAGGTTAGTTAGTGTTAATTTCCCTGCACCTAAGTGACCTTGACTGGTACTCCAAGTTCAAGCACAGTGTAGACTGTCAGTTCAACAGCAAAGGGAGATGGTTTTGAACATCCCGAGGCTCAAATGTTCATAGGGTGTAGTAAGCACTGATCCACTTCATAGCAAACACATTCTCTTTGGGCACCGGACCTGTGATGCTACTAGGATTGATGACCCACAAATGAGTCCAGGAAGATGGGGCCCTTTAGGATCCATCAAGCCCCAAATGAAAGCTTGCTTTTATAGGGTCATCTTCCACCAGAGTAGCTGCAACCACTAACAAGAAACCCAAGACTAGGCCTGTTGACTGGGAATGTTCCCTCATACAAGGGGTGTGAGGAGAGGGTCACGGGACCCTCAGCTGACTTCCAGACATTGTTCCTGTATTTCCTGGCCAACTATATCATTCTGCCCTAATTGCATGCAATCTCACGGTCCTGTGAGGTACTATACAAACTGTGCCCTATAAGGAGGGGTGGCTATTTTTTTACATCTCTGGTGTATGCCAGGGATCCCCTAACTGTACACATACCACACACTTCACAGTATGTGATGACCACAGTGCTATGCCCAGAAAGGGTTCCCAAATCTAGTCTTTCACTATCTTTTTAGGTGGATCATAAAAATACACATTAACATCTAACAGACACCACTCAATGGCTCTGCATTGGCCAGCTTTGGGGACCAGCTTAGGCCCAGGATGTCCCCAGGCCATGTCCTCAACCTTCCCCCACCCTTCATTAGCACTCCACTACCACCTGCAGACAGCTGTTATCGGTCTATCTCTTACTTAGTTGCTGAAACTTATTTTACATTTACCCCATTACTAAGAACTGTAAGACACATTTTTTTAAAAAAATCACTTTCACTGGGCACATGCCTTTAATCCCAGCACTCAGGAGGCAGAGTGAGTCTCTAGGGCTATACAGAGAAACCCTGCCTCAAAAGAAAAAAAGCAAAGAATAAAACTGCTTGAGGATATGTTAAACTAGAGCAGTCCCCCAAGAAGCCGCAGCTTCAGAAACCTTTGAGAAAGCACTCCAAGCACTGCCTGCCTTACAGTGAAGTGAGCTTCACCGCCCAGGATGCCCACTGACCCTGGCATGCTCACTGCTGCTTCACAACAGTCTAGAGCAAGCACCATCACAGTGAACGCTACCACTCAGTCATCTCTTGGCCCTTTTTTTTTTTTTTTAAGGTCTGTGTATTCGTAGGGGGTGTATACATACATACACACATGTGTGTAGAAGGCAGAGGATTACTTTTGAGTGTCATCCTCAGGAAGTTCTTTTGGAACAGGGTTTTAGTCTAGAGCCCACTAATTATGCTAGCACAGCTTGTATGTGAACTCCTGGGACCCTTGTGTCTCTGCCTCCCAAGCACTGGATAAAGGGCTCACCATGCCTGGCTTTTTTACAGTAGGTGCTGGGAATTGAACTCAACTCATGCTGGCCTAGAAAGCACTTTACCAACTGAGCTATCTCCCAGCCTCTGTAACAGTTTACTGGATACACTGCACAGTAGTCACAGCAGATGGTCTCTCTACTATATAGATTTTCCATCCTGGCAGGTGAGATAAATCCGAACCTCCTTACCCAGCGGACCACCTGACAGAACATAGCCAGCTGCTGCTGTGAGGGCTCCTTAACTTCCCCACAGCCCTCTAGGTGACACCTCACTTCTCAGGTCTTCCTTCTCAAGAGCTTCTCTGTGGACTCACCAACACATACCCCTTCCTTCCTCCCTCATCTCACCACACTCCTAGCCTCAAAGCAGGCTCCCAATGCCAACACTGCATTGGGGTGGCACCACTAGGGCACTACGGACCCCGGGCATAGCTAATGGTAACTTCCCCCTCCTGCCCACAGCTCACTTATCTCACCCCCAGAACCTTCTTTCCTTCTACCTACCACTGTCCTCCTCTCCTCCACGTCGAGCAGCCACAGGAGCTCACACTAATCCCGTTTGATCATCTAACGTTCTATTTACTGTGCTCTAGCTGTCTGCCCTGGGAACAGCTCTACTCAACAGATGAACCTCCAGTCAAGCCAGCTGGGAATCAGAGTCTATCATCTCCCACTCAAGTATTATCCCTAGCAATCCACTCACAGCAACCCACCAGCAGGCTAAGGCTAATCTTCTAGGTCCTCGCTACCTTTCAGGCTTGTAAGAGAAGCCAAGCCAGGGAGCAAGCATAGTGACAGAGGCACCGGAAACAAGGTCAAGGCCTTCAGGGGCACGGAGACTTCTGACAGATGGCTTTAGGCTCTTCCCTCACTTCTGCAGCAGGGGAGGCTTCCTGGTAGCTTGTTTCCCACACTGTGCTCCCTCTCCCATGGCCTTCCCAAATCAGGGTTTCTAGCAGACAGACACAAGAAACTGACTGTTTACTGTGTGGCTTTTTTTTTTTAATGAAACTAGATCAATGCTTACAAAAACCTTGCACGAGTCCTCCTGCCCCTCCCCTTCAGTTCCCTTGGCTCACCTCCCTGTCTCAGAAGAGCTGAAACAGAGCAGGCATGGAACAGCTGCCACCACTGGGGGAGGTGCTGGACTCCAACTCTGAGCGTTTTACAGGGTGACAGTTCCTCCACGTCCGTCCCCTGGGGCCCAAAGGCTGCATGGATAGCAGTGTTCCATGGGCCCTGGCTCAGACCATCATCCAGACCAGAATGAAATGATGTGAATGTCCCCCCCACCAGACCTCCCTCTCCTCCTAAAGTCCCACCCACCCCCACCCTCTAACGCTAACCCACTACTGAGATGAGGCCCAGAACTGTGAGAAGGCCTAGGGCCTACAGACTGTAGAATTTGAGGCTCCTGTCCATGCCGGTTGAAGCGATGAACTTGGCGTGGTGCCCAAAGGCCACTCCAGTGGTCAGGCCACTATGCTCTGAGGAGAGAAGAGAGGGAAGTGTGAGAAGGCTGTTCTTTCTTCAGGGCTCAACAATGATTTTGTTTTGAAGAGCATGTTCCTGGCTGTACAACCCCAGATGGTAAGGGTCAGACTGTACTGTATGGCAATCCGCACAACGGCAGGATTCTTCGCACTACTTATCTGTAGCCAGGACTCAGCACCTGGCAGGAAGCAGCACTTTGTTGGTGGGGTGAATGAACATCGGAATACTAATCCCGTTCTCACCTGAGCTTCTGGGGCAAGAGTACTTCAGTCTGGCTGAAAATCTTGAGATATATGTTTAGCTTTAGCTCACTGCTTGGACCTGGAATAGTCCATTAGCCTGATCTAGCTCATAGGTGTCCAGGGCACACAGCATAGGGCTAGATCCAGGATGGACAGACAGATGGACGGATGATAGCTGAGCTATCCTCTTCACAGGAGTCAGATAGCTGGAGAATATGGGCAAGTTCCTTCCAGAGGTAGGATAACACCTGGAGCTCCCGGCTGGCCCAAACTCAAGGTGATCCTCTAGCTTCAGCCACTAAGTGTTGGGATTACAGGTGTGAGCTACCACATGCAGCAGGATCCCCACCCTAAAGATGAAGCTAAAGCAACCCAGGGCCTCAGGGTTACTCCAAAATGAGAAATGCTCTTGTTCAGCACTGTGTCAGCCTCAGACTTTTCTTTATCAATTCTAGTTGCCCTTAAGTAAGTACTTGTGTTGGGGCCTGAACACCTGCCACTACAGAAAAGGCCCTGACTTCCATCTCCATACAAAGCAAGCAAGCTAAACTACCCTCCACCTCCGTCTCCCAACTTGGTTTATAAGCTTCATGACTCACCCATGATAGACCCCCAGTAAAAGGTTCACAAAAAAATAAAAAAATATGCCAGGCATGGTGGTGCACGCCTTTAATCCCAGCACTCAGGAGAGGTAGCATATCTGTGAATTTGAGGCCAGCCTGGTCTAGAGTGAGTTCCAGAACTGTCAGTGCTTGTTATACAGAGAAACCCTGACTCAAAAAGCTAAAATAAATAAAAGCTTCATTATTGCTCAGATTGGTTCTTATTCACTACGCAAACCAAGACCCAACACCACATATACCATAAGACACCTCTAACCTATGCACTTTCATGTAAACCCTCATAACCCCCACTAAGTGTCTCCATTTATTCCAATTTTCCTGGAGCACCAGAGAGATCACAGTTTGCTCCTCTCAACATACAACTTGGGAAGGCCATCTAGTAACAGTATTAGCCAAACAGGCTCACAAGTACTTTTCCTAGGCCACATGCTCTACTGCCCCTAGCCGTAAGTATAAGCAGCTGGGTGGGGGTGGGAGTGAGGGCTCAGTGATAGAAACCTTGGCTGTGTTCTATTTCCAGGACAGCACAAAGAGAGGGAAAGGATGGGCATATCTAAGCCAAGCCCATAGCTCTATCCCCACTTCTCTCCAGCACAGACACACAAGGCCCTGGGAAGCCACAGGCAACCTCTACCTGTAAAGTGAAGAATCTCTGTCCACTGTTTGCAGATGTAGATCTGGACATCTGTACCACCAAGCGCCAGGTAGGTACCGCTCTGGTCAAAGATTAGTGACTTCACCTGCCAAATCCCAAAGAGAGGCAATTCTACAAATGACCAGAAGACACAAAACAACTGGGAACAAACAAAAGCAGCTTACATGAACTCAGAAACTGTCGCTGAGTAAGGAGGAACAACAGACTGGGGAGGAACACACCTCAAAGTTGTTGTCCAGCTGCAATGTCTTGAAATTCTTCAACTTGCGTAAGTCCCAGAGCTTGACTGAGGAGTCATCAGCTGCTGTGGCCAGGTAGTACCCATTCTCAGAGAAGGCAATGCTGGTAATGGGGCCAGAGTGGCCAGGGAAGTTGGCCACATTGGTCCGCTCCTACAGGTGGGGGTGGGCAATAAATGAGCATTCACTTTTTGGTCAAGTCAGGGAAAAGAAACAGGGTTACCAAACACCTATTCTGAGATGTCCTACACACCCACAGTTCCTTGATCACACTCATGCCACACAAACAGAGCCAGGCTCTCCTCTTCCAAGCCCTGAGATTCTCCAGGGCCTGCCACCCCAGCTCATTAGTTCTTTCTCCCATTGGGCCCCAGATGAGGCCTGCATGTCCTACCTTCAAGTCCCAGATCTTGATCTGGGAGTCCATGGTTCCTGTTCCAAAGATGAGCCCATCAGGGTGGAACTGCGCACAGGTAAGAGCTAAGGAAAGGGGAGAGGGATCTGTAGTCAGGAGTCTGCAGGAAGGGGGAGGGAGAGCTCTTCATTCCTCACTGTGCCCAGTACAAGAGTGACACTATACCAGTGCAGTGGTAAATGCTGTCTTCAGAACACACAAGCAAATGACTAAATGAAACATACTGACAAACTGCAAACAAAAGAGCTCAGTGCCTCTATGGCCACTTACAGCAGCCGGAAGTCTCATCTGTCACCTTGGTGAGCACACGCCCAGTCTGGATGTCAGAAAAGGCCCAGTACTGGAAATGAGACAGAAAAGCCAATGAGAAAGTGGGTCTAGTGGCCTTCAAGACAGATTCTGCTTCAGTACCCACTTGCAGAGTTAGTTACCACAAAGAAGAAACATTTCCAGAACTCTGGGAACCTGGTTGACCCAGAAAGATGGCCCCTCCTCCCAGTATGAGAAAGCAGCCTCCTCAGAGCCCCCTGGCTGTGACTGCACCTGATCATCAGAGGAGCTCAGCAGATAGTCTCCAGTAGCATGGAGGCTGAGGCCTGTCACCGCACTCTCATGGGCCCGAACAACCTGTACACAAGAAGTGTTTGGGACCGACCAAATCCTGATAGTAGCATCAGGGGACGCAGAAAATACCAGTTCCTGAAAGGAAAGAGAGCAAGAATCAGAGTCCGAGAGGTGAGATGCATTCTAACACTCTTTTCCAGAGTGACGAGGACAGCCACAACTGCCAGCAACTACTATCCCAGGCCTGCCTGTAACCATCTATCTAAACCTAAGAAAGCCAAGAAAAAAAAAAGTGCTGCTGAAATGGTCAGCATTAGGCCAAGCGAGATCCTCACTACTTATAAGACAAAGAACAACGGCATCAGAGAGCCATTGGCTAGTGCAACTGAGGGAACAGAGTCACGTGCCACCTGCAGCTAAAGATGACTGGACTAGATGGTCCAGATCGGAGCAGCACTGAGCCTAATGTAGGGTCATGGGCCCATGTTCCTCCCACTTAGACCTCAAGGGCAAGTTGATTATCCAAAAGACTTGGGGCAGAAAAAATTTATTTAGTTTCCCTAACAAACAAATTATTTCAGCTAGTTAGGGCAGTGACAGCTAAAGATAAAAGCAACTATCCTCTTTCACGAATACATTTTCATAAAGCCAAATGCAGCCCTCATACCAAATAAACAGGAAAACAGTGCTTTCAATTATAATTAAAATTTTCAGTTTGTCACAGTTGTGGTTTGAATAAGAATATCTCCCCAAACCCCAAGCCGGGCCGTGGTGGCGCATGCCTTTAATCCCAGCACTTGGGAGGCAGAGGAAGGTGGATTTCTGAGTTCAAGGCCAGCCTGGTCTACAGAGTGAGTTCCAGGATGGCCAGGGCTACAAAGAGAAACCCTGTCTTGAAAAACAAACAAACAAAAAAAGAATAGCCTCCAAAGGCTCATGCTTAGTCACCAAAAGTGGCATTATTTGAAAGGATTAGAAGGTATGCCCCTGTGTTTGTCTGTGTGTGTGCACATGTATCTGTCTGTCTGTCTCCTTTCAGATCAGGAGACAGCTCTCAGCTACTGTTCCGGTGTCATGCTTGCCACCATGCTCCCTGCCATGATAACGGACTGACCTCTGAAACTGTAAGCAAGCACCCAATAAAATGTTTCTCTTATTAACGTTGCCATGGTCATGGTGTCTCTTTGCAGCAATAGAACACTGACTAAAACATATATACTCCTCTATTTCTCAGTTTCCTGACGTCTGAAGAGAAAGACTAACTGGGAGGCACTGCTCCAGCACCTGAGGCCACAGCATACCAAGCCACTGTATTCTTGGCTCAAACCTTATGAAGCCATTAATCTTGTCTAATAAGCTACCTCTATCCTCTAAGCCAAGGGTTCTCATCTATTTGAACTCACACTACTGTCAACAGTCAACATTAAATTTTGAGCCTGACCCTGTAGGGTTATGGGAATAGGCACCTGACAGAACTACAAGGAGCTATGCTGTCTGTAGTTTATCTATAAACACTTTTAGGGTGTTTATTTGTTTGGTGGCATTTACTTTCTCCTCTGGTTTGAGAGCCACTGTTTTGGGGGTCATCATGGAGACCATCAATGTCTGCTTCATCAAAACTCAAAATGCTAGGGTTTGGGCAATTAGTTCTAAGACTCAAAACCACTGGAACTGGACTTAGAAAAAGACAAGGGTGACTGTGAGAGTGCCTTACCTGAGAAGGATGAAACACCACACTCGTGACCTTCTTGGTATGGCCTTTGAGAGTGGCCAGGATTTGCTCAGTACTCTTATCAAAGACAACAACATTTTTATCTGCTCCACCTGAAGAAGATCCAAAGAAGACAAAAATGAGCCAGGTCTTTAAGTACCTTGGGCTACAGATGGTCTTTCTGTCCTTAAACCCATGGGCTTGTACCTTCCCTGTTCCTGACATCCCTCATCTTGGCTGTCAGGCCAGGCCTGGACTCACCAGTGAGAATCTTGTTGGTGTCTGAGGGACACAGGTCCAGAGCGAGAATCCCAGGAATGCTAGCACTGTGTAGCCCCTTTGCAGACATAACCACATGAAACCCAGTCACAGCCAAATCCAAGCCACAAAACTCCTCCACGTCCCTTCCTCCCACCCCTCATATTCCTCCTCAGCCAGGAAACAAGAGTGAATTCTATCCCTTATCCATCCAGTTTGGCTGGCTGCCTGGATACACCAATTCCCCCATTGCATGGCAGGACAGAAGAGCAGCCAAGGCGAGACACCATGCCAGGGACCTGAGTAGCATTTCCCATGACTCCTCAGGCTGGGCCACCTTGTCCTAGAAATAGTAGGGCCAACCTACAGCCACTTACCACATGGGACGCCACCTGCCGGTACTTGCTGAGCTCTTCAGGTTTCACCAGCTCCTCAGGGACAGTCTTTCCTCTCTGAGGAGAAAAAAAAAAAAAAAACACAGAGCAGCAATGAAAGCAGGCTTCAACTAGCCCTTTCTCCAAGAAGGTGAGTGTTCACAGCAGGCAACAACTCACCTTCTTACGCTCCGTGGTTAGTACAGTGGCCTTGTCTTGAAGCTGTGGACAACATAAATAATTTTGTGAGACAAATAATTTTGCCAGAACAAAGCACACTGGATACTAGTCACATCTGGTATCATAAGTATCATCAAAAACATGCTATCTGCCAAGCTATGGGATAAAAGCTAACACATTTCCACCCTGATCTTATAAGGTGAGGTATCCATGACCTTATGGTACAGCTAAGAAAACTGAACATCAAAAGAACTCCCTTGCCAGAGTGGGTAGGGACAGGAACTAGGTTGTAGTGCTCTGGGACCAGGTCTAGGCTACAAACATGAGAGCTCAGATGAGCCACTCACATTCTGTTGGACCCACAAATGAAGACTACATTCAACAGAACCCTGAGTTACAGTCTAGAAGCCTGCTCTGCCTCTTCTCAGCTGTCTGTCTTGCCACTTCAGACTCCTCATCTTAAGATAAAGATAACTCTTGTTCTAAGGCTTCAAAATCTGTAACAAAATGGCTTAATATCAACAAAGATCGTAATAACCACAAGAGCGGAAAAACTACATTTATCAGTAACTAAATCTTTCCCACAACAAGTCTGTGAAGGACACACACCTCATTCTATTCAGAAGCCAGGGAAATGGGACACAGAAAGCCAGACTAAAGTAAGCCTCATCAGAAAGCTCTCGGTTGGCAGTGCAGTCTCCCCACATTACCCACCATGAGAGTCTCATGGGCCCCCAATGCCTATGGTACTAAGGGAGGGACTGCAGCCCCATCAGAGGAGCACATGACTCACTCACCTTCTGGATAATCTCAGGGGTCATTCCCACCAGCTCACCCAAATCCATGGGCTCTCCTGCACCCTGCAGAAAAGAAAGGGAGAGTGGGAGGGGCTCACAATACCAAAATCATCTGTGTAAGGGACAGCTACTGGGGCCTGGAAGGGAACACTTACCACAACACTGGGCTGTGAGCTTGGCACAGCCTGAGGTACAATAAGACCAGCCTGTGGTTTCAGAGTAGCCAGAGCTGAGAGAAAAGATGATGTTAGAAATGGGACATTACAAAGCAGGGCCAGCAGAAGGCGGGGAGCAGCAGGGAATACGAGAGACCTTCTCGAGCAGCAGTGACTTCCTTGGTGAGCCGGGCAATGACTCGGCAGGCAGCATCGTGCTGGTACAGAGCATGGGACAGCTCCTGGCGGGTTGTCTGCAGCTGCTGGCGAAGAGTGAAGCTGTGCAGCATGACTGCATCCTGGGAGAGGGTAGGCCACTGTGAGGACTGGGGGAGAGCCGGAGAATTCGGCCAACCCTAGAGAAGAGGACACCACCTCCTATTCTACACTGAAACCAACCTGAGCTACTCAGAGACCCAAGCCAACATCTGAGTGACCCTGAATGCCCTGTACGGCATTCAGGCTCCTACCCCACACCACACCCTGGACACAAACAGAGAGTGGGAGTTAGCTCTTTCCCATCCCCACCTTTGCTATTCACCAGCAAATCACAGGTATTAATGTCATCACCTCTCTGAAAGGAAATAATTACACTGCTGCGGTTATTTACTGGCTACCCACAGCAAATGCAGAGCCTAGTAATGAAAAAGAGTCCCTGGTGTCACCAAGGCAAATATGTCAATTGTATTCTACTTCTTATAGAATCCAGATAGACAGGACTAATGAATGTCCTGTAGTAAGGAAGTCAAGCCTCAGAGACAGAGCAGTGTGTCCTAAGTCACAAAGGCTGACAGCGAAGAAAACTTTGGAATCTAGGTCTGCAAGAGTTCCAACAACCAGGCTCCTCTTGTATTGCCAACCTGTTCCTCACAAATAAGGTTGGCACGAAATAAGGGGGCTGCTCAGTGATACAGGGATTACATTAGCCCTGTGTTCATCACCCTTAAGAATCAGGCTTAGCACTAGAAGGCTGAGGCAAAAGGATCACAAGTTTCAGACCAGCCTAGGTCACAAAGCAAAGTCCTATCTCAAGACAAGAAAAGGGTCTGCAGAGAGTTGAGAGAGCCCAGGAATTAAAAGCACTTGCTGTTCTTCCAGAGGACCCAGGTTCAATTCCCCAAACCCACATGGTGGTTCACAAGTGTTTATAACTACAGTTCCATGGATCATATACCCTCTTCCTGCCCCCCAAGCACCAGGCACATAAGTAACACAGTCAGACATGTAAGCAAAAGACCCAAATACATAAAATAAAATTAAATCAAAAGAAAAGAGGGAAGCCCCATCTTTCCAATCCCCAGTTCTAGCCCAGACGTGCATTCTTTTCACAGAACTCACCCACTCATCCTGCAAGGCTTTCAGAATGGCTGGGATGCTGGTGGCAGAGGGAGGCTTGGGCCGGATTGGGTGAGCAACTGCCAAGAGAGGCAGCAAAGTAGGTATGAAGAACTAGAACCCAGGGAACTCTTCCCCTCCCCCACGCAGAGCCACCATCTTCTCCAGCAGATTGGCTCCACCTCCCACTCTTGAAGGCTGAGCTGAGAAGGCCTTGGACTAAGGTTATTGGGCAGGCAGGCACCTTTGATGTCAATGAGCTGCTCCTCCGAGAGAGGCTGGTTGTTGATAGGATCTGTGCCATTCTCTGCAATGTACTTCTCAATGAGTCGCCGCTCATACACATGATTAGAGACAGGGGACACACATGGGTGCTCTGGCACTTCATTGGAGACTATAGAGAAAGGATAAAAGGAGACTTGGGCTAGAGGAGATTCTTCATTGTGTCAGCCCCAACAAGACTCTGTCCTCATAGTCAGCTATCAGGAAGCAAGGTCTGTGACAGCAATCCTGCCTGTCCTTGGTCCTACAATGCTTGCTAACTACTTAGCTAGATTCTCTGGTCTGCTGATAATAAAGGTCAATAAATAATAACTGCCTAGATCCTATGTGCCAGTACTGTATAGAGTGGTCAGAAAGCCCTGCCTATCTCATTTTTGAACCCAGATGACAGAGAAGTACACAGAGCACAACTCAAACCCCTGTCAGCCATCTGGAGCCCTAGACTGATCAACAGGAGAAATTACAGAGCAAAGTGACAGGCATTGATAAATTAAAAACAAACAAACAATCAAAACTTTCCACAGCTCTGCTACTATGTGCCAAGCAAGATTCTATTCTAAGCGCTTGACAGAATAGTCTGTGTACCCTTGAAGATGGGCATTACAGCTGTCATTGACCTCCAGGACAATGCAGACACTAACAGACACTTGATAAACATCAGAACAGGGTAAATAAGTGCAAAAATACAGGGGTCCAGAAAAGAATATCCCAAAGTATGGAGCCCTGGGCATGCTGAACTACAAAAATAAAAATGAAGAAATGCCCCCAAAGCAGGCTCAGAACCAAGGTCTCTCTGACCTTCTCAAACCCTCTTGTTTCTCTACCTTCCCCTAAACAGGGACAACTGGGTCACTTTAGCAGACAAGTGGAAGCTACCTCACATCAGACTCTTCTGAAGGCAGCTCTAAGATAATGACTTATCACATCACAGAACAGCTCTTATTCACCACATAATTTTATTCACCCTCCCATAAGTTGTGAGTCACCATCCCAAGACTTCAAGCTCCTATTCTTCTCCGTGACTTCCCTTAGGGTCACCTATTTTTGCAGGACTCCCATGCATATGTAATTAAGTATGGATTTGTTCCATACTTAAAATTCCTATTTTGTATGTGGCTTTCCTGTCCTACTCTGTTGGTTTATCTCACTACTCATCAACTGAAACTTTCTGGGAGCTTTCCCTCTCCTACCAGAGGAAGGACAGCCCTGGGCATATAAGAGTGTTTCTCAAAGATGAAAAGAAAATGTATCATTTGTAAATACTTTGCAAACTGAAATTTCTTCACTATGAGATTTCCTATTCTGTTTGTCCTTTCCCTCCCTCCCTTCCCTCTTTAAACTAATGGCAGCTTCTGAGAGGGAAATAGAGCGGGTGAGGAAACTAGTAATACGGCAAACAATATGCGAGAACACCCGCAATGCCGTAATACAACACTCAAAGACAAGACAGCACACTGCATGGGAAAACCATGTATCCAGGCTCAAAGAATCGAGCTCCATTGCTTAGCTTTGTCGCACACCCCTGGAGAAGCCCATTCTTCAAGACTTCCCACACCCTCTGTAACTCACGGATCTTTATTTCCCTTCAAACAATTCTTGTAAGCATAAAATGAGATCACCGTTTGGAAATGCATCGTAAATCAATACAGGTTTTCTAAACATTCGCTGTTTTCATTAGTCATACTGCGCGAGGCTAGAAGCCAGACACCTGGCTTCCAGCCCTGTCTCGAAGTCACTGTGTGATCTCTGCAAATCGGAAACTCCGATTCCTAAGCAAGGTTTCCCAAGCAATACCCACTGCAATGCTTTTAATTCTGCAGATGGGGAAACTGAGGCCCAAACCCGCTAGAGCCCGGATCACAATCGGTGGCGGAACCTGGACACGTTCTCGGGTTTTGACACCAAGAGCTGTTTTTTCGCTGCACCAGCTCCTCCCCCCACTTCTGCTCAGGCCTGTCCCAGCTCTGTAAAAAGACACCGGTTTCAAAAGATCCCTGAGACTGTCATTCTTCCGCTACTTGAACTGTGCAGCACTGCGTAAATGCACCCTGCACGAAGGACCAGGGGCTCCAGGGCCTGAGCCATAGCGGCCGCACACGCTCCCGCCTCCCGCCGCAGCCAGCACTCACTCGAGCAGATCAGGGACATGGCGCCGTCGTAGCGCTGCAGCTAGTCGCCTCACAGCGGGTTCCCGGACCAGCTCTGCAGCCTCCGCGGGCCACTTCCGGACCCCCGCCGCTTCCGGAGCGCACGGACGCGGGTGGACAGCTGCCCGGCGTGGCGAAGCTCGCACAACTGCTTCACGTGGGGAAGTGGCCGGTGGCGCGCCTCAGCCTTCTGCAGCTAACGGAAACTGCCCTTTCCCAGCATGCAACCGAGCAGGAAAAGGCCCGCCTCGAAACACTCGGCTGTTTCCGCATTGGCTCGGCTCCTTCCGGCGAGCTCTTCAAGAGGCCTGAGGCGGGAAGGAGAGCAAAAACTACATTTCCCATGAGGCTGCGGGGAATCTTAAACCTTGGAACTTGGCCAAGGCTGTTTTTGAGGTGGAGCTGCTGTCACCCTGGGAACACTAGTCTTGGAAACGTTCGTGTGCAGGACAGATTTCTCAGGAGCTTGTAAAAATGCAGATTCCTAGGGTCTGCCTTAGAGAGTCTGTAGGCATGATTCTGAGGCTTATGTTCCTTGGCTGCCTTTTGATAAACAATGTGACCACATAAATAAAGCACAAATGAGTAAAGAAACTAATACTGCCTTGGGCAAGTCATTGGCTTCATTGCCTGCTACGTTTTAAATATTGTCTGTTTTCTAAACTGGAGGGAATTTAATTCCCAGGGTCTTATGTGAATATTTAAAAGAATGGCAAGTTGATAGATGTGTTTGCACAAGTCTTGACGCACAGGCACTGGGCTGCAGAGGCAGGCGGATCTCGGAGTTCGATTCCAGCCTGATCTATATAGTGAGTTACGATCCAGGACAATCAGGGCTGTATAGAGAGAGCATGTCTCAATAGACAAGCCAACCAACAAACAGTAAGAGTAGAAAGTTAACATGACTATGGTGTTTTTCTGGGGTTTTGTTTTTCGAGACAGGGTTTGTGTGTGTGTGTGTGTGTGTGTGTGTGTGTGTGTGTGTAGCCCTGGCTATCCTGGAACTCAGTCTGTAGACAAGGCTGGCCTCAAACTCAAAGATCTTCCTGTCTCTGCCTTTTGAGTGCTTAAATCAAAGGTGTGTGTCATTACTGTCTGGCTTAAGTGTGGCATTTAGAGGTGGGATCTTTAGAATTAGACATTACAAGAATCCTGGTGGAAAGAAAGAGTGAACAGGCACAAATAAACAAGTTAACTTCCATAGCAATGTGACACCAGCAAGGAAGAGGCCCTAGGCATTGCTTGTGTCATTCTCTTTGAACCTTGTGCTTCTGGAACTTTGAGCCAAGAGAACCCTCTTTTCTTTAAAGTAGCCTGCTCAGATATTTTGGTATAATAATGGTTCTCTGCCTCCTACCAACTTCTTTTGTTTTTTCTACTAAAGACCAGACTGGCTGCTGAGCCCAATACCTGAGTTTAGTCCCCAAGACCCACATGGCAGAAGGGGAGAACTGACTTCTGCCTATTATCCGCCAACCTACAACACCCCCCCTACACACACACACACAAGCGCATACACTAAAATAAATAAATAGGCTAGGCCTAGTGGCACATTGAGAACTTGTCTCAGGGAGGGGAAGAAAAGCAAGTAGATAAATTATGACTAAAATAGAGTCAGTCATACTGGAGTTCTAGGTTACCAAATTAAAACTAGCTTTCTGACCTTCTAAGGAATCAGGACAGAAAGAGGCAATGACCACATTTCCTAGCCATGCTAAATGCAGCAAGCATAACTATGTTCTGCCTGCCATTGTCCTTATGAAAAGTAAGCTGGAGAATGTTGATCTATTAAACAGTCAGCTCTCTGTGCTTCCCTCTTGGTCTCCCAACCTCCCAAGGGAAACATGGCCAGTCCTTTTCATTTGTTTTATGTCTACTTCCTGTCTAGGAAATCACTCCCTCCAAGCCATCAGAACACATTCTGGCTCATAAAATGAGGTGTTGCCCAATTCTGGAATCAAAACTATAGCCAATACAAATCTTTAATATGATCTAATTGGTCTAAGAGGCAGAAATGAGGTGAAGAAAGAAACGCTGACACAGATTATAGTCTGCGGGATGAAGGGCACATCAACAATAAGAAGAAAATTCCAGACGGGCAGGTGTTCTAAATACAAGATAAATTAGAGCAGGTTGGGAAGGTAGTACTGGGGGTTGGAGGGGCGACTACTTTGGGCAGGGTATGCAAAAGAAAAGCCCCCTAGGGGAGATGATGTCTATTTTTAGCACTTAAAATTTATTTTAGTATGTATGTGTATGCATGTGCCACAGCACATGAATATAAGTCAAAGGAGCACTTCAGAGAATTAGCTCACTCCTACCATGTTGGTCTTGGGATCGAAGTCAGATTGTCAGACTTGACAAGGAAGTTCCTCTCCCCAGTGAGCTATCTCACCAACCCAAAGGGTGGCAACATTTTTGCTGAGACCTGAGTAAGGGACATGTGTCAGTTCTGAGACCACAGATATCTGATGAGCCAACCTCCTCCACAGTCTCACTTCGCCTTCCTCTCAACCACATTGGCCCTTCAGTAGGCCCAGAAGACCTTCGGTTGGTGGCTCAAAATGTTTATGTGGCCACTTTACATCAACTCCTTCTCCCCTTCCCCTACCTGGCCAAACCCTCCAGAGCAAACCTAAGCCTCATCTTAAGTATCGCCTCCTCTGTGGATCCTTTCTTGACTTCTGGTGGGCTTTTTGGTTTGGTTTGGTTTTTGTTTAATTACTCAACCCATTTTGAGTAACTACTGTCGTTTTAACTAATATTTTTAGAACTGAGTCCTCCTCAATAGATTGGACTACTCTCTGCTAGTTCTCAAGCGTCCAAGAGTGTGACCCCAGTGCCTGGCACTTAGCAGGGACATTGTCACTATTGTTAATTGAATGGCAGGCTGCCAGACAGACCAGGCATCTCAAGTATTTAGATGTATGGTAGGAAATAATTGAGTCTAGGTGGGGCCCCTGAACGAAAGGTGATTAGACTAGACTGGTCTGTCAACAAAGCAGCATTTGATTGAGTTTTGAGTTGATAACGATACTTCCAGAAATTTCCTCTGGAAGATACATACTATGGAGTTTAGAATAAAATAGTATTGTATATCTATGTCCTGAATTAAAACATTCCCTCAAGGAGGAGCCGGGAGGGAGGAGAGAAGCCTTCAAGACTCAAGGAACTAGTGACAGTTACCAGGCTCAGAAATTCAGAATGTTAACAAGATTTTCAAAACCTCTCCCCACTGTTATAAAACCAGTAAATCAATTGAGGAGTCAAAGGACTTTCAGTGGAACTGCCTGCAAGTTGATCAGGGAGCCCCGGGAAGCAGCTTTTGTGAATTCTCCCCAATGCTGGGGTGGGCTTTTTAGTCATGCAGTTGACTTCAAGTCACCCATGGGCCATAAGTGACACCTATAAACTCACTGCTTCACCAAGCTATGCTTGGGTGGAGTTGTTTCTTTGGCTGTCTCCCCAGGAAAAGCCAAACAACACTTGGAATAAAAGAAATGAGACCTGGCATGTTGGAAACTTGGCCCTCTCAACAGTGTTGAGAGAGGGGACCTCTAGGAAGTGACTGGGTGGTGAGGGTTCTGACAGCATAGATAACGAAATTAACAGATTAGCATTAAACTTGTTCTGAAGAGATGGGAGCGGAGCTCAGTGGCATAGTGCCTGCCTAGTTAGTGCAAGATGCTGGGCTTGATCTCTAACCACAAATATAAAACTAAAAAAATAAAATAAAATAAAACAAGGCCAGCCAGATGGTTCAGCAGGGAAATGCATCTGTTGTTCAGGCTTGGTGACCAAGTTTAATCCCAGCTCCCACATAAAGGGGGCTGGGACAGCCAACTCCAGAAAGTTGGCCTCTGACCTCTAATATGTGCACAGTGGTATATACATATACAACACACTCACACACACACAAATGCAAATGTACATGCATATGCACACACACATGCACACTTTGCTGTCTGGCACATTGTTTTGAGTTGCCATGTGATTCTTTGTCATGTTATATGTTATAGCACTCTTCAGGTGCTGGAGCCTTTCCTGGACTTCCTAGCTTCTGGATGCATGAGCTAAATAAACCTCCACTGTTTTATAAATAGCCTTTGGGGTTAGCATTCCTTCTAGGCTCCGCCCCACAGTTACCTGCCAGTAGCCAGGTAGGCCTGGCTCACTATAAAAGGGGCTGCTTGTCCTCTCCTCTTCTTTCTCTCTCCCCCATTCCATGTGTTCCCAGCTGATCTCTCTCCTCTCTCTCTCTCTCTCTCTCTCTTTCTCTCTCTCTCTCTCTCTCTCTCTCTCTTTCTCTCTCTCTCTCTCTCTCTCTCTGCCTTTCTCTGTCTCTACTCCCTCCTCAACTCCCCTTCTCATGCCCTAAACTCTATTCTGTACTATATCAGTCTTATGGCTGGTACCTCAGAAGGAAGGGACTCCTAAGCATGGGCATCTCCTCTCACCTCACCATACCACACTTCTACCAAATATATACTGGTTCTTTCTCCTCCTTTTTTTAAAATAAAACACATCATCTGATATTCTGTTACAGTAACGGAAAGCAGACTGTGACACCTGGTGATTAAATTATTGGTACCATGTGCCTCATTGTCTTAGTCAGGGTTTCTACTCCTGCACAAACATCATGACCAAGAAGCAAGTTGGGGGGGAAAGGGTTTATTCAGCTTACACTTCCAATTGCTGTTCATCACAAAAGGAAATCAGGACTGGAACTCAAGCAGGTCAGGAAGCAGGAGCTGATGCAGAGGCCATGGAGGAATGCTGCTTAGTGGTTTTCTTCTCCTGGCTTGCTCAGCTGGCCTTCTTATAGAGCCCAAGACTACCAGCCCACAGATGGTACCACCCGCAAGGGGCCCTCCCCCTTGATCACTAATTGAGAAAATGCCTTACAGCTGAATCTTATGGAGGCATTTCCTCAACTGAAGCTCCTTTCTCTGTGATAACTCCAGCTTGTGTCAAGTTGACACAAAACCAAACAGTACAACTGACCCCTTGTCAACTTGACACACAAATACATCACCATTAAGCCTCAAGCCTTACTTTCTTATTCATCTCCAAGATCTAAATAACTTTAAAAGTCCCACAGTCTTTGCAAATTCTTACATATCAAAATTTCAATCCCTTTAAGAATATCCAATCTCTTAAAATTCAAAGACTTTTTACCATTAGAAGTCTCTTAACTGTGGGCTCCACTAAAATACCTTCTTCCTTCAGGAGGGAAAATATATCAGGGCACAGTCACAATCAAAAGCAAAATCGAAGTCCAACCATCCAATGTCTGGGATCCACTCACCATCTTCTGGATTCTTCCAAGGGCTTGAGTCACTCACTTCTCCAGCTCTGCCCTTTGTAGCACACACCTTGTCTTCTAGGCTCCAGATGCCTGTACTCCACTGCTGCTGCTGTTCTTGGTGGTCATCTCATGGCACTGGCATCTCCAAAACACTGCTGTCTTTTGCTGCAACTAGGCTTTACCATGGTGTCAAGCATCACCTCCTTTGCATGACCCCTTCAGTCCTGGGCCAGCAATTGCAACTGAGGCTGTACCTTCACCAGTGGCCTTCCATGGCCTTTCACAGTGCCTAGGCCTCAGCTGTTCTTCATGACTCCTTCATGCCTTCAAAACCAGTACCACCTGGATGACTCTTACACATTACCAAGTCCAGCCACAGCACAAGGTTCAACCCTGGCTATCTCTCGAATGCAGTCTCTGTGCTCTCAGAAAACACTTCTCAGAAGATTCCACCTCAATGATGCTGATCTCTTCCCATCACCGCCAATTTCCCAACTCCAGCTAACCAGCATCAATAGTCCCAGTAATGCAATGGTTTTGCTTTAGTAGTTCTAGTATCTTGTTAATCACAGGCAATCCTTCAGCCCCAGCTAACCAAAACCACAGAATCTTCACAGTCAAAATAGCAATGGCCCTGATAAGAGTCTTTAATCTTCCCTCTGAACTTTCACAAGCCAGGCCTCCATCTTCTGCACTGTTCTCAACATTATCTTCCAAGCTCCTACACAACATCTCACAGAGCAGCCCAAAGTTCCAAAATCCTTCCACAGTCCTCCCCAAAACATGGTCAGGTTGTCACAGGAATACCCCACTATGCTGATACCAATTTATCTTAGTCAGGGTTTCTACTCCTGCACAAACATCAAGAAGCAAGTTGGGGAGGAAAGGGTTTATTCAGCTTACACTTCCAATTGCTGTTCATCACAAAAGGAAGTCAGGACTGGAACTCAAGCAGGTCAGGAAGCAGGAGCTGATGCAGAGGCCATGGAGGGATTTTACTGGCTTGTTTCTCCTGGCTTGCTCAGCTGGCTTTCTTATAGAGCCCAAGACTACCAGCCCACAGATGGTACCACCCACAAGGGGCCCTCCCCCCTTGATCACTAATTGAGAAAATGCCTTACAGCTGAATCTTATGGAGGCATTTCTTCAACTGAAGCTCCTTTCTCTGTGATAACTCCAGCTTGTGTCAAGTTGACACAAAACCAGACAGTACACTCATAGATACTGTATTACAAATTGGTGATATCACATGAGCAACATCAGTACTGTGTTTATACTAGGGACCTTATAGCTGTGATATAAATGGAGAATTTCCAGAAATCAGGGAAAAGGGAACCTCTTGAAGTCTTTTCCGTTTCAAAGGCCTGCTCCTCCATGAATGGAAAGGATTCAGGGTATGAAGGAAAGAAAAACTTTTTACCCTAGTAAGTCCTAATAATTGAGTCTATGAAATAAAATTGTGATATTAAATAGAAGTAAACCATTTTAAAACACATATATATACTGTCTTAGTCAGGGTTCTATTCCTGCACAAACATCATGACCAAGAAGCAAGTTGGATGGAGAGGAAAGGGTTTATTCAGCTTACACTTCCATGCTGCTGTTCATCACGAAAGGAAGTCAGGACTAGAACTCAAGCAGGTCAAGAAGCAGGAGCTGATGCAGAGGTCATGGAGGGATGTTTCTTACTGGCTTGCTCAGCCTGCTTTCTTGTAGAACCCAAGGCTACCAGCCCAGGGATGATACCACCCACAGGGGGCCCTCCCTCTTGATCACTAATTGAGAAAATGCCTTGCAGCTGAATCTCATGGAGGCATTTTCTCAACTGAAGCTCCTTTCTCTATGATAACTCCAGCTTGTGTCAAGTTAACACAAAACCAGCCAGTATACATACATACATACATATATACATACATACAATGTAACAGAGAAGGGCCAGGTGAATGAGGATTTGATAGTATCCTGGTAGGGAGTGAGGACTTGATGCTTCTGGGTATGGAGAGGTGATAAGAGATAAAAAGAGGAAAAATGAACTTGGGATAAATCATAAGGAGTGGGGAGGTGCTGGGATGTATCTCAGAGGTAGCTGGTAGAGCACTTGCCTCACTTGCTGAGGCCATGAGGTTCAGTTCTTGTGTGCGCGTGTGTCTCAGATAATAAAAGTTCTCTGAGGATGCTTCAGAAGTGTAAGTAATTGTGGACAGAGGACATAGCTCAACTTGTAAAGGGCTTACCTAGTGTGCATGAAGCCCAGGTTCCACCTCAGCACTGAAGAAGGCATGGCAATAAGCATTGTAATCTCAGAGCTCTGGAGATAAGCAGGATGAGTTCAAGGTCATCCTCAACTACACAGTGAGTTGAGGCTAGCTTGAGCTGTATGAGACCCTATCTCAATAAAAAGAGAGAGAGAGAGAGGTGGGGGGAGGGGAGGGGCAGAAGAAGAGAGGAAGAGGGAGAAAGTTAAATTGGCGATGTATCTTCTTTCCTGTGAGGGAACCTTCCCAGGCTGATTGGATTTCCAGGCAAGGGACTCATGACAAAAGGATTCCTTTATGGGGGTGACTATCTTTAGGCCAATAAGGGTACTTCAGAGAAAGCCTCCCCCAACACTTGGGGGTGGGTAAAGGATACAAGAGACAGTAGGACCTGGAGGTCAAAGAGACATTGGTTCTGAGCCTGCTTCTGTAGTCTATAGTTCAGTGTCCCATACTGATTCATTAGTTACTGTGGGTTTTTGGCCAACTTGATATAAGTTAGGGTCATCTGGGAAGAGGGAAAATGCCCCCATCAGATTGTCCTGAAGGCAAGTCTGTGGGACATTTTATTAATTAATGATAGAGGTAGGAAGGACCAGCTCACCGTGGACATTGCCGTGAGCAGGTGGTCCAGGTGTGTGTAAAAAACAGGCTGTGTGAGACATGGGAGCAAGCAGTGCTTCCTGGGAGTAAACAGTACTTTCCTATGGCCTCAGATTTAGTTCCTGCCTCCAGGTTCCTGCTTTGAGTTCCTGTCCTGACTTCCCTCAGTCATGGACTGTGATTGGGGCATGTAAGTAAACTCTTTCTTCCCCAAGCTGCTTTTGGCCATGGTGTTTATCATAATAGAAAGCAAACTAAATATAGCCAAAGTGCCATACTTTGTTGAGTCATTTTCCTGAATTCTTTTTTTTTTTTTTTTTAAGATTTATTTTATGTGTGAGAGGGCATTAGATACCATTACAGATAGTCATGAGCCACCATGTGGTTGCTGGGAGTTGAACTCAGGACTTCTGGAAGAGCAGTCAGTGCTCTTAACAGCTGAGCCATCTTTCCAGCCCCGTTTTCCTGGATTCTAACAAGGATGTTTGGTTTTGGAAGAAACAAAAGAACCCTGGAGGACAAAGATATGTGCATAAGGTGTTGTGAGTCCCTGAAAGGGGAATCCCCTAATTTGTTCACCAGTTGTCACCTCTAAAGCCAGAGCTGCTGCTTAGGAAATATAGGGACACATTGCCCCAAATCCCCAAAGTATCTCTGTTTCTCAGGAGATTCATTAACCATGAATGTGGCCTGAGAGCAGAGGATTAGGTGAAGTATCAGGGTTTCTTAAACAGCTGACAGAGAGGATTAGGTGAACTTGTTCCCTTTCCCTGTGTCAGTGGCAGGAATGAACAGACATTTCCACACTGTCACTCACAAAAGCTTGAGGGATTCCTTTATTCTTTTAGCGATTTTTAAAAATATATATACCATAAGACCCAAAACATTGGTCAGTGGTATGTACTTTGAGATCCCCCACCCCACCCCAGTGAGACACCCAGACGCAGACTGATGCAAAAGCAAAAGGTTTATTTTCCAGCGCATGGGGGTTGACCATCAGTTACTCCCTCAAGGCAAGTTATTAAGAAGGTGACCCCGAATGACTATTACAAGCAGTTTTTATAATTTTTAGGGGCATGGGTTACATCAGCAAGGTTACAGTTCAAACTTATTGGCTAAGCATATTGACCTTTAAATCTATTGGTTAGCAAGCATGACACCCATTTGAACTCTACCTGGGACTTTCCAGAGGGTCAGGTGACTATCATTACATTCTGAGAATTTTTTTTACACAAGAATATTCCTGTGGGTGGACAATGGAACTTGGCCTATACTTGACCCCAGGCTTGAGGGGGAAGCTGTAAGGAGGGTGTGGGACTGGAAAAAGCCCTTAGGGTTCCTCAACACATCTATCTATCTATCTATCTATCTATCTATCTATCCATCCATCCATCCATCCATCCATCCATCTATTTTTGTGCATTGGTGTTTTGCCTGCATGTGTGTCTGTGTGAGGGTGTCAGATCCTCTGGAACTGGAGCTAAAGAGAGTTGTGTGTAGCTGGTCTTTGATACTTTGTGAGTTCTTCCTTTCTCCACCCTCTATCCCCTGCCCCACCTCACCACCTAACACTAGATAGGAGAGAAACAATGACAGAGGGGAAAGAGGAATTAGGAAAAATCACAGAATCTAATTTCTTTCCTCTTGTTTCTTCCTTGACCAAGGCTACTAACAAACCACAAACAGCTTTCCTAATGACCAATAACCACCAACACCTATCAGAGGGCTCTAGCATTTATATATCCTCTGAAAAGTCCCCAGAATTCCAAATGTCACACACCCACAGAAACTATCTGCAGCTGGTGAAACCACGCTTCTGCTAGAGCATGAGGCAAATCATAGTCAGCTCCTGCGGACAGTCTGAAGCAGCCCCACATACCTACACCTGGGATTAAAACAAAAGCACGTTCTTATATTTCTGTGTTTTTAAAGAACCTCAAATTCCAAAATTGTCACTACAGTTTTCCCTTCTGTTTTAAGTTATTAATTGTGCTGTGTGTCGCAGGAAATTATAAACACAGACCTTTACAATGGAATAAGCACTTTTTGGGTCACTGGCCAAGATTTTTCAGGAGACCTCTCTTGCTCTATTCTAATCTTTATCAGTTTTGATGATATCCACAGCTTTTCATTTTCTGTGGAAATATAAACAAATCCAAGCCCCTAATGCAAAAGTTTCACTGGCTTCCATTCTGATATTAACACATCCTTATAGTATATAGGCTTATTTAGCTCCAGTTTTTTTTTGTTTGTTTTTGTTTTTTCTATAACCCAGTGTCTCTCTGCTGCTGTTGTTCCCTGACTGAAACAGCTCCTATTTTTTTGCTGCTGCAGGGCTCCAAGCCAGGCCTCCAAGGCCATTTCCCCATGGTCAGAAATTTTCTTGAACATCTCTTTTGGATCTACACTCCTGAGTCCAATGGCAGCCCTTGCTGCATTGCATACCCATTCTGGGAAGCCTAGTTGTTCATTCTGTTTGTGATTTAGAAAAACCACTGCCCCTAGAAACAGCTCAGTCACATTTCTTATGCAAAGTACTGTATTTCTTGCAGTTAACACACTGGGCATTTTGACCATATTTCCCACAATTGAAGCACTAGGCATTTTTATATGAGACCTCCAGATATAGCTTGACCTATATTAGCATGGTACTTGTTAAATCAATACCTGTCATACCCCTTATCCATTCATCCATAGGTGCTGCTCCAGGCTTTAATGGTCCAATAACATTTTTACAATCAGTATTTGCATTTTCAAATGCCAAGGTTCCTATCAACACCTGTTTTTACATCAGGGTCTGATACAGCTTTGTTCACAGCTGAGATTAATCTTTGTTAAAAAAAAAAATCAGTGATGGCTTTTCAAGAACATTGTACAATCTTTGTAAATGAGGAGGACTTTTTCTCAGGCTCCTCAACTTTGTCCCAACCTCTTAAAGCTGCTAAGGGACATTCTTCTATAGTACATCATCAAATTGCATCTGCTCTTGTATATCACAGTACCACCCTTCTCCTAGCAACTGGTCTTTGACTATATTCATCCCCCACCCACCCCACCCCACCCCACCCCACCCCCGATCTATTTCACTGTCCAATATTCACAGCTTCTTTCCTCCACCATGTTAACCATTGCAACTGTGGACTAGCCTCTAGTACAGCTATCACCAATCCCTTCCACTCTTGGGGAATAATTTTTTTTGGGGGGGGGGGGGATTCAGAAACCCGCCTGCCTCCCGAGTGCTGAGATTAAAGGCATGCACCACCACTGCCCAGCTTGGGGAATAATTTTATTTTGAGTAAACTAGTTATTTAGAATTTGTTTCACATAAGGCAAGTGCATCACATATGAAATCATAGCCTCTTCAAAAGGCATTAGATCTATCATTTCTATAGGACACCATTCTATCTCGTTATAACCTGTTCCACAACATTAGCAGTCATGTGCTATCTGACTACTGGGAAAGCTGATGGTGATCTTCTAACCAAAGGCCACATCTAACTCTAGAAGTGCAGCTAGTTTGAGATTAACCCTTGCTTCCGAAACAGGTTGTTTCATCAGATTGTCCTCCCGATTTTTCAGCTTTACTCTGACCTGACCCCACTCTGGTACAGTTTCTTTCCCTCTTCCCTCCTGGGGGACACTCCCACTCTCAGGATCAGTCACCAGGACTGAGACTATTCTCTCTTTTCCAGTGCTGCTCAGTTCCCAAGTGTATCCACCTCTACTTGCAACCTTTCCAGTTGCCCAGTCAACTCTGAAACTCAGAATTGAGTGAGCAGAAAGACCTCTTTTGTTTTTCCACTTCAGCCATCACTTTTTGTCTCTTAGGATCCTCAATTTTCACCAACAATTTTTCCAACTCCTTGGCCAGTCTTTCAAGCTTTTTTGAAACAAAACATATAAAAATAAATAAATAATAAATAAAAATAGAAAATCCCCTCTGGGAGCAAAGTGGGGGATATCCCAGCATCAGCAGCCATGATAAATTTTTTTTTTTTTGCTAGAGTCTTAAAAAAAAAAAAAAAAAATCTACTCCTTCATCCGCTACCCTTTCCTCTACTGCATTTGAAATCCAATATCTCATTTTTATCCTTAACTTTCAAGCCCCATTTTGGGCACCACTTGTAACTGGTCCTTGCTACTTTGTGAGTTCTCCCCCCTCCCTACTTTACCTCTTAACAGTAGATAGGAGAGAAACAAAGATAGAGGGGAGAGAAGAATTAGAAAAAAATCCCTGAATCTAATTTCTTTCCTTTTGTTTTTTCTTTGCAGCTACTATCAAACCACAACCAACCTCCCTAAATGGCCAATAACCACTATCACCTATAAGGGAGCTCTAGCATTTATACACCCTCTGAAAAGTTCAAAGAATTCCAGATGTCACACAATCACAAAAACTATCTGCAGTGGGCAAAACCATGCCTCATATCCTACACCTGGGATTAAAACAAAAGCACATTCTTCTCATAATTTTATGTGTTTTAAAAAAAGATTTATTTATTTTTATGAGTACATTGTAGCTGTCTTCATGCACACCAGAAGAAGGCATAGGATCCTATTACAGATGGTTGTGAGCCACCATGTGGTTGCTGGGAGTTGAACTTGGGACCTCTGGAAGAGCAGTCAGTGCTTTTGACTGCTGAGCCATCTCTCCAGCCCATAATTTTATGTTTTTAAAGAAATAAAAATTTAAAAACTGTCACTACATTTGTGAGCTGCCATGTGGTTGCTAGGAACTGAACCAGGGTCCTCTGGAAGGGCAGCTAGTACTCTTAACCATGGAGACATCTCCTCAATCCCATCTTTTAGGGATCTTGACTCAGGTAAAACTTGATCCTTTTTCAACACAGAAAAGAATTTAAGGCGAGCTGAGCAGTAGTAGTGTACACTTTTAATCCCAGTGCTCCAGAGGCAGAGGCAGGCAGATCTCTGTGAGTTCAAGGATGGCCTGGTCTTCAGAGCTAATCCCAGGACAGCTAAGGCTACACAAAGAAACTTTGTCTCCAACCCCCTACCTGCCAAAAGAAGCATAGTTGAAGTTTATTAAAGATACATTGATACATATTTTTAAGAACATGATTTAACAGACATACACACACACACACACACACACACACACACACAGAGAGAGAGAGAGAGCAGGGAAAGAATAAGACATAACTGTTTATATAGGATTCTCTAGAGGGAGTCACAATTAAGTGTCATCCCATTAGCTCATATAAAACATTTTGGCAGCTCTCAAGGATTGCTAAGAACCGTTTTCTCTTTCTGATAAGTGATATTATAGGGTGGCTCCAGAAGTGACTAGGTTAGAGTATAATCTAGTACAATATAACCACGAGCCACTAGGGTTGCACCCTCTAGGGGAGGGCTAGGTCTTACTGTAAATGGGAGCTTCTAGTGAAGTTCCTAGAAACGTGTAGGTTTACTGCTAGGAAGAGAGAAAGGCCTTAAGTAGTTTTTGTTGGAATCTGGACTTGCAGCTAGTGGGAGGCTTTAACCAGACTCCTGAGGGAGGGCCTCCTTTCCCTTGCAATATTCCCACACATTTCCATTCTTTCTGTCCTACCTCAATATGTGTCCCTATGTTAATTTCCCAAAAGGTACTTGCAACCTAAAACCAAGTCTAGAAAGAATCCAGAAACGCCACTCCCACTCCACCTTTTCCACTGAGACAAACTGAAATTGGGAGAAGAAATTTCACAAGCTACAACTATTAGAAGTTACAACTATTAGAAGGCTCCAGAATGAGGATTCTACCAGTACTGATTCCGAAAGGAAGACTCCCAATTGAGAAGCAGGAAGCCACCAAAGATGCAGATGAAGATAGATGAGCCTGAGAAACATCAGAAGGGGAACCGATGGGTGAGGTGGCAGATCCGGGTGAAGGAAGGATTAGGAGGCTGATTTAAGGAGGGGCTGGAGCACAGTTTGATTCCGGGGAAGGAATTTTAGCATTTAAAGGAGGCTATCTTATGGCAGCCAGAGTGATGGGGATTAAAAAAAACAGCAGCGACATTTGGGCAGGTGAGATGCTGCAGTAGTAAAGGTGCTTGTTCACCACGCCTGACAACCTGACCTCTGGGAACCACATAGTAGGAGGGAATTGACTTTGTAGTGTGCACACCCAAGCACATGCATAGAATGCATAAATACATGTAATTCTAAATTTTATGGGCGAGAGATGGCTTAGCAGTTAAGAGCACTTCCGGAGGTCCTGAGTTCAATTCCCAGCAACCACATGGTGGTTCACAACCACTTGTAATGGGATCCGATACCCTCTTCTGGTATGTCTGAAGAAAGCTACAGTATATTCATATAAATACAATTTTTTAAAAATAAAATTTTTACATCTCTACGCCTACCTCATCCACAAAGCTACCTCAGTGTTCTAAGGTTCTTAAAAACAAAACCGGGGTTGCTTCCTTTTCCCAAACAATTGTAAGCAAAGCTTTGGTGGTCACCCGCACATTTAGGGTGAGGTTTTGCTCTCTCCCAGAGTGGATGAGTTTCTCCAAGACCGTACATCGTTAATGTGCCCACTAACTAACACCTTGTGCCTTTCTCCTCTTATTAGAGTGAAAGGTTTCTCAACCCTCCAAGAGCTCGCCAGCGCCCCGCCTCCCGCGAGTGAACTGTGCCGCCCTAAAAGCGTTGCAGACTCAGATCTGCATCGAATCCCGCATTGAGCACCAATTCTACCCAGGCCACAGCCTCGACAAAGTTCTTTCTTTCCCCTTTACTGCCAAAGGCTTCGCTTCCGTTCCAACTCCAACTTCCGACGCCATTCTTCTCTTGGAAATACTTGGGAGGGAAAAACACATACACACAAACCATAATGGAGCGAACAGAGCGCATGCGTCCACGGTGCCTGCTCCAAGAGCAGAGAGGCCTGCCAGTCTCCTCCGTCGGCCGCCCCGCGCATGCGCAGACTATAAACCAACACCCCGGGAGTTGAGGCGCCGATTTGGTGGCGCGTTTTCTAGCGAAGTCCCACGTGAAGGATAGCGGTGGCCGGAGCAGGGTGAGTGAGGGCCGAGATTAGGGCTGTGGCCACAGCTTAAAGGACAGATTTGCAGGAGGCAACAGGGCGGAGCCGCGAGGCCTTGTGAGCCCGAGTGGGGAGGGGTCGAACGTGGAGCGTGGGGCTTAGCAAGCCTGGGACCCAGATCCTCGTTGCTATGCAACCAGGGGCGTTGTTACTAGGTAACCCAGGAGGAGAGTGTTTCGCGGGATAAGTGGGTTCGAGGTCAGGTCCAGTGGAGGGAGCAGCTGCCAGATTTGGGGGATGAGGCCAGTGCTGAGCAGCACACCTCTCCCAGCCGCATAGTCCAGCCTCCTGCCACCTCAGTTGGAGGCCCCCTCTGGGTACCCTTACCTCATGGGCCTCGCGACGCCACTATGGAGTGCTTGGCAGGGGATGTGCTGTTCGGAAATAGCACATGCCACTGACCTGTCGCCTGGAGTCTGGGCCTTGGGAAGGGAGCGGCAAATCTGCACCAACCCCCCCCCCCCCCCCGCTTTGCAAACACCCTGCCCCATAAACAGTTGCTGGGTAGCAGCTGTCAAGGGTTTAGCTAGGGCTGCCTCCGACCTGCCAGAACGCTGACTTCATTCTCCTTAGTGGTAACTTAGCCATGTTTAGGATCTTCTATCTCAGCTGTGCTTCTCATGTGGCTGTCGTATATTTGGACTGACTATTCAAATAACCTCTCCCCACCTCTTCATGTCTTTATGTCCTACACGTATGGCTTCTTGGCAGGGCTTCTGATACTCATTTAGCAAGCACTTAGTCATTCTATGCTAGGTGCTGGGGATTCTAAGAAAAGTTAATGTCAAGTTAGTCTGATAGTTGTTGGGAGACAGTGGGGCAAACTTTTAACACAGTGCTTGCACAAATTATTTAACTTCTTGAAGCAACTCTTAACCCAGTTTCAACAGAATTTACATTTGAGGAGATTGAAACTCAGATAGATTAAGTAACAGGTGCAAAGGTAGTGGCAGCCAATTTGTGATACAACTGAACCTGTGTCCTTTGTACAGAGAGCTCTTGGGAGGCTTTGCTAAAGTAGACTTTTCTCTGGGTTGCCATCCTTTGCAACCGCTGTCTGATTATGCCTCAGGAATCCTGAGGAGCTTTAAAAACGAAACAAAAAGGCTGAGCTCCTCCCTGGGAGGGTCTGAGTGGGTTGCCTGGGTGGGGCAGACATCCTTGTTTAACAGGCTGTGCAGGCAGGCCAGATGGGCAATCCAGAGTTGAGGATCTCAGATCCACAGGACAGCAGTGAGCAGTGAAGGAACAATTGGGGCCAGCAGAGGGCACCAAGTTAGTTCCTGCCCCTGTAGTGATTTAGTGTGAAAGGAAAAAGAAGAGAAAAGAACTGACTGGGGGTCATGTGGACAGCACCACCCCACCCTGGCAGAGCAAACCACAGGTGGAAATACAGTGATGTCTCACCACCATAGTAAGTAAAGCAGTTCCCCAGCTGAGACTGTCCCTCCTAAGCTGAATTGCAGCTGTCTGAACAGGAGTGGCCAGTCTCAGTGCTATCTTTGGCTGTCCCCTTTTACCTTCTTGGTGTGTAACCTGTAAACTCAGCAGGTGGGTCATCTACTATGAAGGCTTTTCTTGGGAGGTTTGAGTATCTTCGGCTTTGAGCTAAATGGGCTTTGAGCTAAATGGTAGGTAGTGGAACTGTATGTTCCCATGGGCAGAGAACAGGTGTTACCAAGGCTGTGTGAAAGTATGGGACAAGTAAAAGAACAAGCCTGTGTTGTCGGGCTTGGTGATACGGTCCTCCACTTCTGTTCTAGGCAAAACGGGGCATCATAACTATAGGGCTGATAAGATGCTCCATGGTAAAAGGCACCTGCCACTAAACCCGATGAACTGAGTCCGATCCCTGGATCCCACATGATAGAAGGAGAGAACAACTTGTTCAAGTTGGTCTTTGGCTTCCACACATGCAGGCACACACACTTGTATACACACACTCACACTGTTCTTCTGTAACTCAGTGGTGAAGTGCTTGCCTACCTCATAGCTCTGAGTTTGATTTACACACACTCATACACACACACAGGTTGTTATAAGAATTAAATGAGGTAGGCAGTAAGCACATTGTATATAAAAATTTGATAACTTATTGAGTACCTATTGAGGACACAAAAGAATTTTCAGGCTATCTTTCAGAGACCAATGCTGTTTGTCTTTTTAATGACCATAGCATCTCTCTGTATTAATATTTTGATAAGGGCTGGTATGTACCTCAGTTGGTAGAGTGTTTGCTTTTATATAGAAAGCCCTGGGTCCAATCCCTAGTGCAACACACACCTGTAAACTCAATATTTGGAAGGTGGAAGTAGGATCAGGAATTCAAAGTCATCTTTAGCTGCATAAGGAATTTGGGCTAGCCTGGGCTATATCAGGCCCTAGCTTAAACAACAGCAAAATTGCAAAGTTCTTAATGAGACATGAGGAAGCATGATGATGGATGATGGTGGGTCAGATTCATGTTGCCTGAGCTTCACTCAAAAAAAGAAAAAAGAAAAGAAAGGAAAGGAAGGAAGAGGAACTGTAAAGAAAGTAGCTTGTCACTTTTCTTCACACCCTGTCTTCTCCAGAATCTTGTGAGATTCCGTTTCTGGCACACTTCAGCTCACCTGGATGAACAGTGCTGGCCTCACTGTGGAGGGGTTAGTTCAGGGTTCCCTAGACTGGGGCAGATGGCTGCTTTAAGTTGATGCTGGCACAGAGAACAGGCTGCCATGGGAGTTGCAGCTCATGTCACCCTGACCTTCTAGGAGGGAAGGGACGACACCTGATTCCTCCTATTGGAGGTCCTTGGATATAGGATCCAACCAAGATAGCAACCCTGCTCTTTAGGGCCCCAATCATGATTGTGACCCAGATAGCTTAGGAACTAACCCATGTTTTCCACATCTCCTACCAGTGGCAGGCAGGAACCATCTGGCTCTTGGTTTGTGCCAAAGAGTAGAAGGTTCTCTCTGCTTGATACTCTAGCACTTGAACTGTGTGTCTTTCGAGTCCACTTGACCTTACAGGGGTGGTGGAAGGGCGTCTGGCAGCACTGTTTCTAGTCCAGAGGCTACCCCAAATGTATATATTTTTAGAAGTCTTTTTTTTTTTTTTTTTTGGAACCTTCTCTGCCCAAATGGTGGAATATCTTTTCCTCTCTGCTATCCAGATGACTCTAGATTTGCAGCCAATTCCCCAAGTACTCTGGTAACCACAAACACTTCAAAACCTGGCCTCTTCACCACCTTAGAGCCTTGTCTCAGCCTCTACTCAGCAGCTCTGAATCCCAGAAACTTTCTGGAGCTGCAGGTGTCTTTTCGATCCAGAGGTGAAATGGGGTTTACTAGAGCCTTTTGACATTTCTCCAGCAGAGTGGCAAAAAAGAAGGTGGGCCTGCAAACATTCTTCCTATCTGCTCCTTACCTGCTTCAGTAAATTGGTGCTTGCTGAATCTTAACTCATGTGTGGCATCCTGTTATAGATGAGATCAGAGCCCAAAGCGCAAGGTGCTTGGGCAAGTTTTCACTGTAATTCCCAGAGATGGTTGGTGGGTGCCAAGCTTGTTCTAGTTTATGGCTAATCTGTTATGCGACTTTATAAGTAACTTCTAAATTGAACACAGTTCAGCAAAGAAGTTGTGGACTGAGAAGGAGTAGATACACCTGAATTCACAACTTGATTTTCCCACACACTGCCTGTCCTTCCTTGATTTCATCATCAGGATGACAATGCCTACCTGATAAGTATCTGTCAGATTGAGAAAAGTAGTGCATGCAAGACCAGTCCAGTGTCTTGCTTTTTATTCCTGATAATCTTTCTTTAACGGCTGGCTGTTCTTGAACCCTTTGCTTATTTTGGCAGTATGAAGTTGAGGTCATTCTGCATCAATGATCTGATATAGTATACACACACACACACCAGCAGTTGGTTTTCATCTACCCTTCCTTGCTCAGATCTCATATATCCGTTATAATTTAATGCATGCAAAGTTACCTTTTGTCAAAATCATTAGCCTTTCGCCTGGCTTCCTGCATCATTTCCAGAGGATAAAGGGTGAAAACAGCCCTTTCAAATATACCTTCCATGTCAATAACTCCATTTTTAGAAAGGTCTATAGATAACCAAAGGATTGGAGAGAGTAGTTGCCAGGGGGACTAGCCACATCTTAAAGAGTTTGTACCGCTCAGGAGGAAAGGTGACTACTGATTGAGTTGATTTCAATGGCCAGAGATTTTGTTGATCACACTTATATAATGAAACTTCTAGGAAAATACAGAAAAGACCAGGTTTAGAGAGCTTCCTGATTGCTAAACATATGGAGACCTTCTGAGGTGGTGTACCTAGATAGGGCATGGAGTCTCTGCACTCCTCCGAGACCTTGTGCCACCATCTTTACAGCTGGTGTACATCAGTATCCTTTATAATAAATATTTGTGCTTATCCAGTGAACCTAAGTGTTTCCCTGAGCTCTTGACTCTCTTTAGCCAATTAATTGAACCTGACAGAGGGGTTGTAGGAACCTTGACTCATAGTCAGACAGAGCACAGATAAAATAAGCTAGGACTTAGTGACTGGCATCTAAAGTTGTAGACACAAGTCCCATCTCTTATTGTACAAAAGCAAATACTCAGGAGAGAAGAATTGGTGGGAAGGAAATCAGATTCAGTCAGGGCCTCTGAGAAACCAGGGATGGGGGAAGAGAGGGGCTTGGCCTCAAATCTCCATGTTATGGAGAGCAGTTAATATAAAGGGGTTTGTAGAGAGGAAGGTAGGGGGTGGGGTGCTCCATGCTGAGTGAGGTCTTCTCACCTAGGGCATGCAGTGCCCCCCTTTTTCCATTCTGGCTAGAATGTCATGTAAGACCTTGACTTCAACCTCCTGGGGCTAGTTCCTATAGTTCTGAGATAGACATTACTTGTCTGTAAGTTAGACTCTGGAGCCATTTATATGTTTTGTATTAGTTGAAGCACAGAATGAAGGAACAAAGAAGAATACTACATATCCTGATATAATCCAAAATTCACCAGATGTTATGGATTCTATACATAAAAAGATTATTTAAGCCAGTGGTGGGGGCGCACACCTTTAATCCAAGCACTCAGAGGCAGAAACAGGTGAATCTCTGAGTTCAAGGCCAGACTGCTCTACAGAGTGAGTTTCAGGACAGCCAGGGCTACACAGAGAAAACCTGCCTCAAAAAACTAAAAAACAACAACAACAAAAAAAAAAAAAACAAAAAAAGATTATTTAGCAGTTGATACCTGTCTGTCTGTCTGTCTGTCCTTTTAAGGATTGAACCCAAGGCCATGCACATGGTAGGCAAGCCATCTGTCACTTAGCTATCTGCCCCCAGCAACACTTAACATTTTAATCACGATAGTACAGCTTCTCTTCAGAGGTTAGTAATGTATCAGTGGATAAAAGAATGGGAAATAACCCTGGATAGGATAACCCCCTAAAGAAGGGTCATATTATATAGGTGTGGTCAACCAAATCCCTGCTCGTAGGAATTAACTCAATCATTAGCCACCCTTCCTCCTCAGAGGTTAGGGATGAGAGTCTTAACCCTCTAAAGGCATGGCTGGTCCCCTCGGTAATTATCTCTCTAATCCTGTGGTTATCTAGGGAGTGCTCTAAAAATGGTCTTATTATCATGAAAGGTGTGTTGGAAAGGGCTGTCTTTCACCCTTCATCCTCTGAAGATGTTGCAGGAAGCCAGGCTAAAAGGCTAATTACTGACGGGCAGTGGTGCCGCACGCCTTTATTCCCAGCACTTGGGAGGCAGAGGCAGGTGGATTTCTGAGTTTGGGGCCAGCCTGGTCTACAGAGTGAGTTCTAGGACATCCAGGGCTATACAGAGAAACCCTGTCTCGAAAAACAAACAAACAAAAATAAAAGGCTAATTACTTTGACAAAGGTATCTTTTTTATTCTTTCCCTGTATTATATGAAATGTGTGAGCTTTGAGCCAGGAAGGGTAGACAAAAACCAAACTGCTCTGTGTGTGTGTATGTTTACATGTATGTCTGTATGTATATACTATATCATAACCATTGACTCAGAATGACCTCACCTTCCCACTCCCAAATAGGAAAAGGGATATGACTCAGTCTCCAGGTTAGTAGTGTTAGAACCAAGTTGAATTAGAAGATGTTCCATGCAGAAGGGATTGCTTGCTTGCTGAGGATAAGAACAGAACAGAACACCTCGCACAGGTAGTCACTGAGGTCTTATGTTGACTGTTGAGTAACAGTGGGGGAGAAACAGAGTTTGGCCTTAGAATGGTTCTCAACCCTGTATAGTAGAATCATTGAGGAGCTTGTGTCCACAACCAAGTCACACAGAGATAGTGCCATCAGAACCAGTGTGCTTAGACACTCTCAGGTGATGTCACTGAGTGGCCCCATTGAGATCCACTGAATACTTTATCTCCCACCAAGGGTAGGATTTGGAAGCAGGGGTTTGGGTTGAAATCCTTGAAGCCCAGTGACCTTGTACAAGTGCTTACCTGCAGTCTCTTCCTTCACATCTATGCCCACAGGGGATACTTGCATAATGGTCCCTCAGAGATACTGTTGCAAAGGCAGTCATTCTTGTGTCTCTGTTGACCCCTGAGTGCTTTATTTTATATATGGGTGTACAGAGTGCTAATTCCACTTATGTGCTACTTTTAAATTTCCTTCTCCTATTGTCTTCGGCTTAAGTAAACTATGAGCTTCTGAGGGTGAAGCCTTTAGAGACATAAAAGTCATTCACATCTATGATGCCTAAGATGTAGAGGCAGGCCTTCAGAAGAATAGACTGCAGTGAGATCTTGGCTACTTTAAGGCACCGGGTAGTATTTGCTAGTGTATTGATCTGGTAGAGAATACAAAAGAGGAAGCTGTGAATCAGATGGATGTGCCAGCTTAGATTCCAAGTTGAGCTTCATGTTTTTTGGCAAACAGCTCGTTTTAGGTTTGGCTGGGATGTTTGCTGTGGGCCAGAGGTGAAGAAGGGGAATAACAGATCAGCTGGGAGGGTAAAATGTCCATCAGTTCTGGCTCACTGCCTACCCTATGGCCCTCTCTTGACAGACACAAACATGGCAGGCGCACACAGCACTCTGCTATGGAGCAGACATCTGTTCAGAGCTGTCCTAATGGTCCTAGTGGCCCTTCTCCTCATCCACTCAGCATCAGCCCAGTCTCATCGAGAGTTTGTCTCACCTGGCCAACAGAAGAAGGAGGCCTCAGTTGATATTTTGACCCAGATTGGCCAATCTCTGAAGGAGACGTTGGATAGCTGGCTGGGGCCAGAGACCATGCATGTGATTTCAGAGGTAAGGACCGTTGTACCTATGGTGGCTGTGTTCAGAAAGAAAAGGAGAGACATTGTTAACGCCACCTCACCTTGTCACCATATCCTTTCTGTCCTAGTCCCTGTTGCTGAGAACCCCGCCTTCCACAAACACATCCTTCCTAGCACTCCTGCCTCTTGCTGGCTGATTGCCTGGTTCTTGCCTTCCAGGCCTTTTGTACCACCCCATCTTTCTCCAGGCCTGATCCATTTGGCCAGAAAGGCTACAAAATGAGCTACCCTTATAAACTCATGTTGATGGGTACCCACAACATCTGACTTGATCTGAGCAGACCTATCATCACGAACTGGCAGAGCACAGAAATCTGAGTCCCAAGTCTTCACCTATAAAAGTGAGGCGGGGCTCATGAAGGGCCTATGGCAGGGTCAGTTCTCCCACCCAGTGCCATTTCTTGTGTGGTGTCTCATCCTTCTGATAGTTCATATCAAAGTGCCAAGCCTGTGGTTTATAAAATCCAGAATATAGGGCTGGGAAAATGGCTCAATGAGTCAAGTGTTTACTATGCAAGCATGCAGACATGAGTTCAGATCTTCAGAATGTACGTAAAAACTGGGCATGGTATGTAGCCTCCATCAGTGGAAAGGGAAGTGAGCAGAGTTAGGCAGATACCAGGAGCTTGCTGTCTGGCCAGACTTGCAGAAACTAGAGCTCCAGGTCCAGTAAGTGACCCTGCCTCAAAAAGAGAGGCTGAAGAGGTAGCTCAGCATTTATGGAGCTTGCTGCCCTTGCAGAGGACCAGAGTTTGGTTCCCAGCACCCACAGGTGGTTCACAACCAATTGTAACGACAGCTCCAGGGAATCCAACATCCTCTTCTGGTTTCTTTGGTTGCAGCCTACCCCCAACACTTGTTCATACACAAACACACATAGACACATCAATAAAAATGAACTCTATTTTTAAAAAAGCAAGTGGAGGCTGGGCAGTGCTGGCACATGCCTTTAATCCCAGCACTTGGGAGGCAGAGACAGGCAGATTTCTGAGTTCGAGGCCAGCCTGGTCTACAGAGTGAGTTCCAGGACAGCCAGAGATACACAGAGAAACCCTGTCTCAAAAACAAACAAACAAACAAACAAAAAGCAAGTGGAGAATTGAGGAAGGCATCCTGATGTCACCTTCTAGTCTCCACATGGTCCTGGTACATAGGCACATACACACAAATCCATAATGTAGTATAGTTGATTGACTTCTTTTCCCACACATGTTCCAGCCCCGCATGGACATTCTTTCACATACCCTTATGATTCCCTAGGAGGCTTCATAGTTTCATAGGGTGTCTACCATAGGGATATAGTGATTCGACCATTCCACACAAGTGCATGTCCTGCTACCTCCAAAGCAGCTCAGCTGACCAACTGATGTCTGTCTTAGATGACCTGGATTCTGGGTCAGTGCAGAAACATGTCAGAAGGGCCCTTTCACTGGACTCAAAGTCCATGGATTTTTTTTTTCACCCAGACCCATCTCCACTGGGGAAGAAACAGCTCAGACATTTCCTTGCAGGCATTATCCAAGCTGTGAAGGCCAGGCAGGAAGAGAAGAGCCTCATTCATGATGGCTTTGTCTTTTTCACAGACCCTGTTGCAGGTGATGTGGGCCATCTCATCAGCCATCTCTGTGGCCTGCTTTGCCCTGTCTGGGATTGCTGCCCAGTTGCTGAGTGCTCTGGGGCTGGATGGTGAGTAGCAGGGAATGAGAGATGCCAGGGCTGTGCTTGACTTTGCTGTTGGCGGGGGATTTATCTGTATGGAGCTAGACATTTCCCCAGCTGTTTGTACATCTCCCCAGAGATGCAGTAGAAGGGAGGCTAGAGATTCTTACCATCGTACCAGAGATTTACTTATGGCAGATATCGCACAAAGGTGTACTGTCTCCTCTTTGGTTGACCTCAGCCCATGGAGGCACACACTGTTCTCATACAATAATTAAAACTTTGTTTCCCACAAGACTGTAGTCTTCCAGGAATCCCAAGCCAGGAGGTTGGGATTCAAACCTGTTTCTCAAGCCTGTAAGGATGGGCTATGCCTTTCCTTCACTATTTCTTGCCCCTCGTTGCCCTTACCACATTGCTAGATTGCTGACTCTGTCCTTTTCCCTTTCAGGTGAACAACTCACCCAGGGCTTGAAGCTCAGCCCTAACCAAGTCCAGACCCTTCTACTGTGGGGAGCAGCAGCACTGGTCATCTACTGGTTGCTGTCCCTGCTCCTAGGTTTGGTCTTGGCCTTGATAGGGCGGATCCTGGGGGGTCTGAAGCTTGTCCTCTTTGTGGCTGGCTTTGTGGGCCTGATGAGGTCGGTGCCCGACCCATCTACCCGGGCCTTGATGCTCTTGGCCTTGCTAACTCTCTTTGCCTTGCTGAGTCGGCTCACTGGCTCCAGGAGCTCAGGGACCCACCTGGAGGCCAAGGTGAGAGGGTTGGAGCGACAGATAGAAGAGCTTCGAGGGAGGCAGAGGCGAGCAGCCAAGATACCCAGGAGCGTGGAGGAAGAATGACAAGGGTGTCCCACAGTGACACCCTCATCATACCAAAGAGCTGAGCTGCTTCTGGGTCTCATGGCCCTCGTTGCAGCCCCCCCAACCCCCGCCCTTTCCTTGCCTTGTGTCAGAACCCTTTACACCTTTACCCCTGCGCTAGCCCCTATCTGAGAGAAGAGAACCTGTCCTCTGCCAGTGTACGGTCAAGGGATGGCTCTCTGCCCTTTTTCTGCCGCCAGCCTGCCTCCCCCAGGGCAGGTTGGAGGGGCCTCAGTCCTCAGCCCTGGCTTCTGCTCTCAGCCAGCACCACTGCCACTGATCTCCGTGATAATTAACCTGCCGCTGCTGCCTGGCTTCCTTACAAAAGGCCTTCCCAGGCTAAAGCTCCTGTTTGGCCACACCCCCAGCTCTTTTCTTCCTGCTCCCAGCCACACTACCATTCCAAGTCCCTTGAGGCTCTCCTGTCTTGTCATTGCCCAGCAATGGGAAGGGGCCGGAGATTCAAGACCTGAGGATAAGGGAGGAGGCAATGGTCCCTGGAGGCCTGCACATCTATGTTCTGTTACAAGTGCCTTAACAGGAGTCAGAAGCACCCTCCAATTGCCCCTTGCCATACTGAATGTAGGAAAGTGTACTGTGGCTACTTTGTGTTCAGAGTGAGCAGTCCAGTGCAGAATCCCCACTCCAGCAAACAGCAAAGGCTGGGACCCTGCCGGGACGGTCAAATCTCTCTTGGGGATTCCAGGAACTTTGAAAAGGGAAGGAGGACATGCTGTCTTGCAGTTTTACTCCTGTCCACTCTCTGCCATCCAGGAGCAACCTTTGGTCAGTGTTGTGTCCCAGTAGCTGGCATGGGAATGGGCACTGCTTTGCCCTGATCTGTTCTTCAGGGCTAGGAGGGAGCCTGCCTCTAACCCCTCTCCACCAGGGGCACTTGCTCACTCTTGGTCTTTAGGGCCTTGGTGGAGGGAGGTGTCCTGTGCCAGGTCCAGCACAAGATGTGAAGAATAAATGCCTGTTCTTACTGAAAGGTTTGATGTGGAATCACGGCTGCAGTGATATATTTTTATCAGCGCTTGGTGGTTTTAAATAAAGTGCATGCTATTTTATTATCTTCTTCTGAATAAAATGTATTTACTCAAAGTCTCTGCTGCCAAACTCTCTTGTGTGGGGCAGCCCAACCTTCTGGACTTCTAACAGGAATCTGTCGGGAGGAAGGGAGGACTCAGGAAGGCAGGATGTACCTGGTACCTTTCTCTCTAGGACCTTGGAGGGAGGCATGCATTCTTGCAGATCTGGTAGCAGTGTTGGGACTGAAGTTGCCCATTCCTGCAGGGTGCTTACCTTGCTAGCCTGGGGAGCCTGGAAAACTGGCTTTCCCACCCAGATTCAGGAATGTACTGAATAAGGTTCTCACTATGGCTCCAGGTGGTTCTGCTGTTTTGTGTAAGGCCCAGGCATGTCTCTGTTTTTTTCCTTATTAAGTTGCCATGGAGATGCCAGATCTTCTGGACCTCTCCCAACACTACTTAGGGGTAAGGCTAGTAGGAACCGGGAGTCACTACTCCCTCAGAAGGGTTGACCAGCCTGCATCCTTCACTCTTTGGGACTCTTTCTGGGATAGATTTGGGCATGAAACAAGCTGCTTCCACGGATGGCCTAAGGCTGTTGTCTGGCCTGGTTTGGCCTCTCCTTTTCTGCCCCAGCAGCTCTATTCTCTTATGTCCCTGAATTCTAGATGCCTTCACAGGTGAGATGCATGTGGGGAGGGCATGAGGCAGAGGAAACGTTTTTTGTTTGTTTTTCTCCTTGATCATCAGCTTCCAAGAGGAATCCCAGGACTCACCTTCTGCCTCCTGGCAGAGGGCATCCATCTGTTTAGTCTTCAGGGACGTTGCCTTCTTCGGACCCTAGGCACGGGGGCGCTCTGGGTTTTGGGATCCGCAGGGCACTAGGACCCGGCGGGGCGGAGGGGACAGCCCATGTGCCTGCGTTCCCTCCCACCCCACCGCTCCCGCTCCATTGTCTGGGAACTGCAGCCGCGGGCTGGCAGCTCAGGGAACTGGCTAGCCAGAGCGGCTGGCGCGGAGCGGGCGCGGGAGATGCGGGGCCAGATCGCAGCCATCTGAGCCGCGTGCTGGTTACCCGCCTTTGGTGGGAAGGAGTGCGCCTCGATGACGGAACTCGCAGCTGCGGCCCCTCGGGGGCCCTACGGTGCCTGGTTCTGCCTCCTGGTTGCTCTCGCCCTGGAAGTCGTGAGAGGTCAGAGGGAAGGGAGGGGAGGGAAGGGGCGACTTGGCCTTGCCCGGCCGAGGCCTCGCGCCAGTGATGCCCCAAGTCTCTGGGCTCTGGAGCTAAACTTAGAGCGATGCCCTGGGGAGGTCTAACCTTTGGAAACCGGCTCCCAGCCAACAGCCCTTTTTCCTTCTTCTCTGTGTATCACCTGGATGCTCCTACCTGAGTCTAAGGTCTTCTCACTCCCATCCTCACCAGCCCGGTACCAACTCCTCTGTGAGCTCTCTCTCCAGCCCTCTCCAGCCCCGACATCTAACCCGGCTGCCCTGCTTCTCCGTGCACCACCTCTCCTTAACCTGCTATTCTAGCCCCCAGAAGCCCGCTGGTTAGTCACAGGAATGCAAAACAACCTCTTTGCCTGGGACCCAAAAGATATGCTTCTCTTTCTCCCCTTTCCAAGGAGATCTCCAACCTTGGAGTCTTCTAGGAGAGTCCCAGCTTTGCCTTTCCCAACCCTTATGTGTATACCCATCACTGGGTAAGGAAGGGGCAGCAGCTAACGCGTGCCTGACATGAGCTGGGGCTGAAAGGTGGAAGATGTTATGGGAACTGAGAGATGGTGAAGTAGTCTCTACCCTTCTGCCTCCATCAAGAGGGCTGGACTCCCAGTGATGGGAGACCGTGGGAGTCAAGCTACTGAGCATCTTGTAATTATGGAAGCATTGAATTAGAAGGTGGACCGGAGCCACCCTAAGGGCCAACAGTCACTCACTTGTTACCCTTAGGAGGATTGGTGCGCAAGGGGCTGGGGGTGCTCTAGAGAAAAGCCCCGCCGTCCCAGCTCAGCTGTGGAGCTCTAGAACTTCTTTCAGGTACCTGCCCCACACCTTGCAGAACCAGTGGGAGTCCTAATAACCCCTCCACAGTGAGGGAAGGAAATCTTTGTCATTCCGCTCACTAACAATCTCACTTCATGTATGATTCACCAAGCTTACAAAGCCCTCCCCTGCCCACGGGGTTACGAAATACTCCCACCCCTTGTACCAGTAAGGAAACCCAGGCTCCAAGATGCTGGTGACTGGCCCATCTTTCATGATCAAGTCAGATCTCTGTCCCCAGCCCCCAAACCTCTTCAGGGAGAGTCGAGGGAATTCTAGAATGAGTAAGACGGAGCCTGGGGTTGACATAATTCAGGAGAGACAGCAGAGCCAGGCACATTGATTGTACTTGTGGTTCCAGGTACTCTGGAGAAACAGGAGGATTGTTCCCTATCTTAGAAAAGCAGTAGCAGCAAGCAGAGCCGGAGCAAGGTGTCTAGCAAAGGGCTGAATGACCACAGAAGGCTTCCTTGAGGCGGCAGAGTGTGTTCTTGACCCTGAAGGAGGATGGGAGCACAGTGTGGAGCCCACATGGCATGCTGGTGTCCCATTGGATGGAAAGGCTAGGTAGCTAGGTGGTGAATTCCTCACTGGCCTCTCAGGTCCACTGAAGGTTGGAGAACCCTCATACATCATTTTCTAAATCCATTAAGTGGAATTTGTAGTAATAGAACTTAATCTGCAGACTTGCGTGAGAACTGAAGAGTTGCTACATGTAAAATTGAGTCTGTGTGGGGTTAAGTGCTTGAAAACTTGTTACTCTTTGGGGATTATAGTACAAAGCAATGAAGCTATAGTGGACCTTTGTGATTTTTTTATAAGAAAATACTCTATCTCCTCAGGTTTGTGTTCCTACCCTTTGTGAGTGCCGATAGCCTCGCAGACCTCTTTGGTACTCTCCCCAAGTCTCATTCCTGAACCCCAATCCCCAACTAGGGCTAGGGCTTGATCCTCAGAAGGGATCAAGTTTGGAAATTTAGTGTGGGTGCGCCATGACAGTAATTGGAGTTGGAGGAGGTGACCAACTGTGTCCACCAAAGGATACAGACACAGCAAAAAGTCCCCATTTCTGCGAAGCTCAACTGGGAACCATCTTTTACTGAGTAGTTTCCAGTGCAGGAGGAGCTCTGCCCTCCAAATGCCCTATCTGAGGCAGGTGGGTAGTAGGGATGGATGTGTAAAGGAGGCGTCAAAAAGGCTCTGCTGGCAAGAGCTACGTTCCGTGTAAGGTAGAAGGAACAGCTGGGAAGTTCACTTCCGATCCCTGACTCTCAAACTCTGTCTCCTTTTGTGAGGCTCTCAGTACCTCAGTCACCTCATCCGTGAAATGGGATGATTCCTCTAAGTCTGGGAGATGGTATATTTGTAGTCCATCTTGCCCTCTCCTCCCCAGCCCCATATTGAGAATGAAGCCCAGTTCAGCGTCTGCTCATTCTGTAGCCACCCCATGTCCACTCTTCCTTATTTCTCTTCAGTTGGCAGTAACCATGATACCCTGGACCCCATCTACCTGCCAGTGGCCCTGGAACTCTTGGATGCCCCTGAGCATTTTCGTGTGCAGCAGGTGGGCCACTACCCACCTGCCAACTCTTCTCTGGGCTCCCGCTCTGAGACTTTCCTGCTCATGCAGCCCTGGCCCAGGGCACAGCCACTTCTCCGGGCCTCCTACCCACCTTTTGCCACTCAGCAGGTAAGGATAGGGCCTGGGGACTCCCAGGCAAATGAGACTCATGGGGTTCTGGGGCTCTTCTCATTCTGCTATCTAAGCACCAATAAGGGGTTGAGCACATTAGGGTGATGTGGCCATAGATAGCTTTTCCCATTCTCTACACAGGAAGACTGAGGCCTCTAATCTCCTGCTACACTGAGATTAGAAGCCTGAAATCCCACCTTCCCAGACCTGGCTATCATGTTATCTTCCTCTCCACCCGACCCTGCAGTTGATCGTGCTTGTCCTTTTCCAGGTGGTCCCTCCTAGGGTCACCGAGCCCCACCGGCGGCCTGTCCCTTGGGATGTGCGGGCTGTTTCCGTGGAAGCAGCGGTGACTCCAGCAGAGCCCTATGCCCGAGTCCTCTTCCACCTCAAAGGGCAGGATTGGCCACCAGGACCTGGCAGCTTGCCCTGTGCCCGACTGCATGCCACACACCCTGCAGGCACTACCCACCAAGCCTGCCGCTTCCAGGTGAGCGAGTTGTTTCTGCTGCTGCACCATGTAGCTGTGGTACCAGGATCAAAAGGAAAGGACTCTACCACAGTCTGAGAGACTAGGGCATTGCCACCTAGCTCTGTTCTGGTTCCCGATATCCCTCGGAGAGGGTCCCTTGAGGATTTCAGTCCATGGTGGGCACATAATGTCTCTGAGGCACCAGTTCCCACCTATAGGGAACTGGAGAAGAAAGAAATGAGACAAATATTGGAGTCTCTGTAACAGAGCCATTAATCTTCGTGTGTAGTGATGGAACTTTTGTGGGTTCTATTTCCACTATTGAGCAGTTGGTCCCAAACACCCACTGAAGAGAACTGTTTCTTCCTCTTGATATTCTGAGCTCTACGCAAGTCCTGGGATGTGGTAAAGATTATCCCATTTTGCTATGAGTCTGTTCAAGAAGAGTGCCCTACAGAGTAGTCTGAGACCTAGACCTGGTGGATCCCTAGTTTATGATGGCACCCAGGAGACATCCTTGGTTCTGCCTTCCATCCTTGGTTCTACCAATGAGAGCAAGACTCCTTCCCACCCTGCCCAGGACCAACCACAACCTTTGCTCTTGTGTTTGCAGCCATCTCTGGGTGCCTGTGTGGTGGAACTGGAATTCCCCTCTCACTGGTTCTCCCAAAGTGCCACCACAAGGGCTGAACTGGCCTACACTCTGGAGCCTGCAGGTGAGGGCCCTGGGGGCTGTGGCCCTGGCACGGAAGAGGAACCCAGGGAGCAGGCTCTCCCAGTGGGTGGTGTGGAGCTGCACCCCGAAGACCCCCCACAGTACCAGGAGGTACCTCTGGATGAAGTAGTCACTTTGCGTGCACCTGATGTGCCAATGAGGCCTGGCCAGCTCTTCACTGCCACTCTCCTGCTCCGACACAACTTCACTGCCAGCCTACTTACTCTGCGGTGAGTACTAGGCCCCTGTGGTGGAAGAGGTAATAGGGACTTAAGTAGGAAGACAGTGGGTTTCTAGTCTCTGGGTCTCCACCAACTGTGAGTTCTGCACAAGAGTCCCAAGCAGAGGATTGCAAGATACTGTTCTGGGCACAATCCAGAAGTAGAAAGCCTCACTGGGACTTTCTGTCCTGCAGTAGAGGAAGCAGGAAAGACTTGGAGCCTGAGAAGTGTAATGTCCAGTGCTAGGTCACACTCAAACAATGATAAGATGGGTGTGTATCTGGGCTTGAGTATCCAGAAGTTTCTCCTGCTTGCCACTCTTGCTGAGGGGGCCTTTGGACAAAGCCCTTTCCTTCCTATCAAAGACTCCCATTCTGTTGTCCTTTTCTATAGGAAGTTACTCCAAAGCAGCCTCTCTCCTACCCAACGAAGCTGGCAAGGATGTGTAGTGTGACTTCTCTACATTTGTGGGTCTGTGGGAGTTCCACCCCACGTGTCTTTCCTACCTACCTCTCATACCGACTCAGTCTCCGACATCCACTGAGTACACAGATCTTTCAGTCCAAGTCCTGGTGTCTCCACACTGGAGTTGTTGCACAGAAGTGTGCAAGGCCCTGCCCCCATCTATACCAAGGACTGGAAGAGAAAGCATGCACTAGATTAGACAGCGTGGATTTGGGAGTGCTCAGCTGAAGCTATGATGCACCCCGAGGACTTGGGCCATTGGGCAGAGTAAGGGGAAAATCATCTACCACCTCCAAGAAATTGTGTTTAGGAAGAAAGGTAGACTAGGCTGTGGGTGTAGCCTGGGCAAAAGCCTGGGCTAGGTAGGGATGACTCTTGGTGTGGCCCAAACCCAAAATGTATGAAGAGATATCACTGCCCCTATTGAGGCTGAGCCAGGACCTGGAGACTCTGGAACACCAAGCCTGGATTTCAGCTTGTGGGCAGTAGAGAGTTGTAAGTGGCTTTGGGATGGGTAGAGAAAGGAGCATGATGTTACCTGTCTTGAGTTAGGGTCCTTCTGAGAGGAATAGAAGGAGATTCCTGTTGGAACTGGGAAGGATAGACATGGAGGTAACATCTTTGGCTCCTCATCTGCCTTCCTAAAGCAATTGGCAGCTCAGTCTCTGTCTTGACCAACAACCTGTACCCTCTTTGCAGGATCAAGGTGAAGAAAGGGCTTCAGGTGACAGCTGCCCGCCCAGCCCAGCCCACCTTCTGGACTGCTAAGCTAGACCGCTTCAAGGGCTCAAAGCACCACACCAGCCTGATCACCTGTCACCGTACTGGGCCTGCAGGGCCAGATTCCAGGTCCCTAGAGAGTTCTAGCCCTATAGTGTTGGGGAACAGGTTTGGGGATCTGATAGATGCCCCACCCCACCCCAGTGATCATTTGGGGACATAGATTCGTGGTTCTGTGGATCTTAATAGGGACCTGGAGATCAAGTTGGGCTCTGTAGCCAGGATGCAGGCTTAGGCTCTATCACTTTTCACTATGATCTTGGGGGATCACATCACCTCTGTGCCTTGGCCTTCTTTGCCAATCAAATGGGGATAATTGTAGAGCCTGCTTATGAATTCAGGTGGTACTGGCAGTTGGCAAACACTTAGCTCATCTCTCTTCTGCCAGCAGCCCCCTTGAACTGTCAGAGTTCCTGTGGGTGGACTTTGCGGTGGAGAATAGCACTGGTGGGGGTGTGGCAGTCACTCGCCCTGTCACGTGGCAGCTGGAGTACCCAGGTCAGGCCCCCGAAGCAGAGAAGGACAAAATGGTGTGGGAGATTCTGGTGTCTGAGCGGGACATCAGAGCCCTCATCCCTCTGGCCAAGGTAAGAGTCTACCCTTTGTGCTCAGCCCCTCTGGATGCCTAGTCCCAGGAGCCCCAGAAGGTGACAACCCTGGAACTAAACGATCCTTACACCCTTAGGCTGAGGAGCTGGTGAACACGGCTCCACTGACTGGAGTGCCCCAGCATATCCCTGTGCGACTTGTCACTGTGGACAGTGGGGGAGCCCTGGAGGAGGTGACAGAGCACATTGGCTGTGAGTCAGCCAATACACAGGTCCTGCAGGTGAGTGGCAGTGCTTGCCTCTGTGAGTCTGCACAGTCAAACAAAATAGCTTTGTCCTCTGCAGTACATCTCCTAGAGAACAGCTTCTCAACCACAAACCTCATGGGCAGGGACATGATGTCAACCTTTTTCTTTTTTGTCCCAATCATCATCTCTCTAGAGTAGAGTGAGAACTCTCAAAGCTCAGCCTTAAGCTTTTTATTTTTTTAAATTTTTTGGTTTTTCAAGATGGTTTCTCTGTGTAGCCCTGGCTGTCCTGGAACTCACTCTGTAGACCAAGCTGGCCGTAAACTCAGAGAGATCCTCCTGTCTCTGCCTCCCAAGTGCTGGGATTAAAGGCCTATGCCACCACCACCTAGACTTATTTTCACATTTATTGTCCAGTCGTCCATTTTTGCCCTGGCCAGGGAGCTAAGCTGGAACACTGCATGTGCTTTGGAGTCAGAGAGGTTTGGGGAAGACCTGGGTTAGTTACTTTTTTCACTGCTGAGACAAAATGCCTAACAAAAACAGCTTAGGGAGGAAGGATGTATTCTGTAGTTCAAAGGTCCGGTCCATTACATCAGCAAAGGAAGAGTGTAGAAGCTGGAGGCTCACATTGCACTGTAGTCAGGAGGCAGAGACATGAATATTGGTGCTCAGACAAAAGGATTTCTCCCACCTCAGTGAGCTCAGTCTAGGAATTCCCTCACAGACATGTCTTCAGATTTGTCTCCTAGGGAGTTCTAGGTCTTGTCAAGCTGACAGTATCAATCATCACAACCCATCTTTGTTATTAGCTGTGTGGTTATGTGCAAGTGTCTTAACCACTCTGAGCCTCCAGTCCCTCAGCTTTAACATATTTGGTTGCTGTAAAAATTAAAAGCACCTAAGACAGTATCCAGCAATAGCAAGAACTAAAGTATCGGCAGTTTCTGCTGTTATAATTTGATGAATTAATCATAATAATCACTGTTGTAGTGACTGGGGGTGACTAAGAGGGTAGAAAGCTTTCTCTGTCTAAAGGTTCTAGTGAGGAAGCATTGATCCAGATCCCAGGGATCGGTGACAACACCTTGGGGGCTCCTGGGTGGATAGGTGGGCCTGTCTAGCCCCTTTGCCTTCACCCGCTTAGCTGTAGCTGGCTGTTAGGTGCCTCCAGCACCCATGTCTGAGATTGGCACTGAGGAGCTAAAGTTTTAAGTTCAACCCAGACCCTGCTAGGCTGTGTATGTTGCATGCAAATGGCCCAGGCTCATCCCTTGGAGAATCTAAAGTATGGCCCAATGTCCCTGGAGTGGATTTTGAAAGTATAGCAAAATATTTTAAGCGAAGAGCAGTAAGTGTCTCCATTCAGCCCACCACAAAACACATTTGTGATATCAGAACTGAATTTGAGTTGTAGCCCTGCTCATGGCTGAAGTAGGTGATGCTGTATCAGTGCCTGTCATTTGTGTCTCAGCCTATCTCTGCCTTCCATAGGTGTCTGAGGCCTGTGATGCTGTGTTTGTGGCTGGCCAGGAGAGCCGGGGTGCCAAGGGGGTGCGGGTGGACTTCTGGTGGCGCCGACTTCGGGCCTCGCTAAAGCTGACTGTATGGGCCCCACTCCTGCCCTTGCGCATTGAGCTGACTGACACTACTCTGGAACAAATCCGAGGCTGGAGGGTCCCAGGCCCAGCAGAAGGGTGAGTGCAGACCTGCAGGAGCCCATAGGACATAGGGCTTAGTGAATTCCTTCTGGGACTGAAGGTACACAGCAGACACTTCCATGGACCCAGGCTGGGGTCTGAAACACTGCTTGTTACATGCAATGCCTTCTGTCCATCCAGCCTGCATTAATTACTTTTCGTGTTGCCATGACAAAATATATGATAAAAGATTCTTAAGAAACACGGGGTTTATTTTGGCTCACAGTTCAAAGTACAGCCCATTATGGTGGGCCAGACATAGTGACAGGAGTTTAGACAGCTGGACAGGCCACATTGCATCTAAAGTCAGGAAGCAGGGAGATGGATGAGTGCTGGTGCTCATCACAATTTGAACTTCTTATTCAGTAGCGGGACCCCACCTGATGAGATGGTACTGCCCATGGTGCATCTTCCCACCTCAGTCACCCTGATTAAAAAGCTACCTTGCTGTCTCCCAGATGATTCTAGATTTTTGTCAAGTTGACAACATTAGCTATCACCCTACCTTTGACCCTCAGAACCCTGGCCACTGTAGTGTAAACTGGTAGCCTCCATACTCCCCCCCACCCCCACCCCACGCTTCCAAGTCTGCTGTAACACATACAAATTCTCTTTGCTTGGTTTCTGTCCATCCTTCTTCAGTTCTGCATTCCATCCCTGAGAATGTTCACTGTTCAAATCTTTGAATGGCCCCAAGCTCCATAGAAATCAATTACACTGCGGAGGCTCACTGGAGCCTGTGAGCAAGGATGAGATGTACTGTAAGGAATGTAGCTCTGAGGCCCTGCCTGTGGAAACTGAGTTGTCACCCCATTGCCTTGTTACCTTCCCTCTCCAGACGTATACAGAAACAGCGGCAGCCAACTGAATAGACAGGCACATTTCATCAGTCCGGACTGGGAGTCAGGCATCACTGACCTGAGCAGAAAGACTCAGCACCCAGAAACGAGAGTATTCAGGGCAGAGTTTGAAGAAAGGGAGGCATACACCAGTCTTGTTACTATTGTTATCATTTGTGCAAGCTGAGGCCGGAGCTGGGCCTTAAGCTTCCATCTAGAACCTCAAGATAGGTGGCCGGGCCTTGCTGAGTTTGGAGTTTGGGGAAGGAGTGGTCTCCAGTGGGCGGGCCCCTCACTGACGCCCCTCCCCGCAGGCAGTTGGAGCCTGAGGCTGCTGCTGAGGAGGTGGACCGTCGCTCCCATGGCTGCCGCCTGCAGTACCAGAGAGCTGGTGTGCGCTTCTTGGTGCCCTTTGCGGCTCACCCGCTGGACGGTGGTCGCCGCCTCACCCACCTACTTGGTCCTGACTGGTTGCTGGATGTGAGTCACCTCGTGGCAGCCCATGCCCGTGTGCAAGATCCTCGCATAGCCTTCTTGGAAAGTGGCCGCATCCTAGTGGGACGGGAGCCTGGAGTCACCTCTATCGAGGTGAGCCGCCACAGGGGACGCTAAGGAGCCAGACTTTGTCCCCTTCCCCCAGGGTATTGGTGTCCCCAGACTGCTCGTGGTTAGGTGTGAAGGCTGTAGACGGGCTTACTGTGGCTGGGGAGAATAGGTGGGCAGTCTAGGAGGCATGGGGGCTGAATGAGAGTGGAGTTCACTGTAGGAAATGCTATAGGTGTGAAGGACTAGGGTATAGGTGTGTAGGCACCAGGCCTCTGGAAAAAGGATACTGTCCTCTGGCGTGGACTGGAGTCCTTATGTATTAAAGTGTAGAGATGATGATGCCAAATCAGGGTACTTTAGGGAGACCCTGTGTGGGAGACACCCCCACTTTCAGTTGCTTCCCACTCTTAGGTTCGTTCCCCGCTATCTGACTCCATCCTGGGGGAGCAGGCACTGGCTGTCACAGACGACAAGGTCTCAGTGCTGGATCTTCGAGTGCAGCCGGTGATGGGCATCTCACTGTCCCTGAGCCGGGGCATGTCCCACCCTGGAGAGGTCACAGCCACCTGCTGGGCCCAGTCAACTCTTCCAGCCCCAAAGCAGGTGATGGCTGGGGGTGAGATACCATGGTCAACTGCTAGAGATGGGGGGTGATGGAGGAGGAGGATGGGAGAAAATGGGTCCTGGTACTTGGACCCCTTGCTCTAGGGTTTTCCAAATAAGGACTACTTCCTTGTGAAGTAGTGAGTTCTCTGGCTGGAAGTGATCAAGCAGTGGCTGGCTGGAGTATGGCGTTGGGAGGTTCATTAGGTTCTCCTGAGGACTCAGACTCCTGGGCTGAGTGGCAGACAGGTGATTGACACGCATCCCCTCTCTCCCTGTGTTTTGTCCATTTGCCTGTGTCTGTTTCCTCCGTGCTCTTTCTTCCGTGTGGCCTGTCACTGTGGGAGTGGTCTGTGTGTGCATGCGTGCGTGCCCTCGCGTGTCTCTGCTTGTGTCTGTGTGCCCTGCAGGAGGTGGCCCTCTCCCTGTGGCTGTCCTTCTCTGACCACACCTTGGCCCCAGCCGAGCTCTACGACCGTAATGACCTGGGACTGTCAGTCTCAGCTGAGGAGCCCAGTGCTGTTCTGCCAGCTGAAGAGCAGGGAGCCCAACTTGGTGTGGTGGTGAGTGGCGTGGGTGCCGAAGGGCTGCCCCTACACGTGGCTCTGCACCCACCAGAACCCTGCCGCCGGGGCCGCCATCGTGTTCCCCTGGCCTCAGGCACCGCCTGGCTGGGGCTGCCCCCTTTGCCCACACCAGCTCCTGCCCTCCCATCCAGCCCTGCCCGGACCCCACCGTTTACAGAAGCCACTGTGGAGGGAAAGCGGCAGGTAGCAGGTGATATGGGGGGCCATGTGGGTATTAGGGGCAAGTTTGAGCGGGCAGAGGAAGAAGCTGGGAAGGAAGAGAATGAGGCCAAAGAAGAGGAGGAAGATGAGGAAGAGATGATGCCTGCCCCTCAGCGTGTCACCGACCTAGAGCTGGGAATGTACGCTCTGCTGGGCATCTTCTGTTTGGCCATCCTCATCTTCCTGGTCAATGGCGTGGTCTTTGTCTTGCGCTACCAGCGCAAAGAGCCTCCTGACAGCGCTACAGACCCTTCCTCCCCTCAGCCGCATAACTGGGTCTGGCTAGGCACCAATCAGGAGGAACTGAGTCAACAGCTGGACCGATGTTCTTCCTCGGGTCCACCCAAGGGGGAGGGGGGATGCCCCTGTGAAAGTGGGGCAGGAGGGGATGCCTCGACTGTGGCCCCCAGTGCTTCAGAGAGCCCTGCTGGCTCCTCAAGCACCCTGGCCCGCAAAGAAGCTGGGGGACGTCGGAAGCGAGTCGAGTTTGTGACATTTGCACCAGCACCCCCAGCCCAGCTGCCTGAGGAGCCTGTAGGGGCCCCGGCTGTACAGTCCATCCTGGTGGCAGGTGAGGAGGACATCCGCTGGGTGTGTGAGGACATGGGGTTGAAGGACCCAGAGGAGCTTCGAAACTACATGGAGAGGATCCGGGGCAGCTCCTGACTACCCCCTGGCCTGCCAGGTGCAGCTTTGCCCACCAGCTCAGGCATTGGGACCAATGGGATATCTGGCTCTACTTCTTGCCTGACCCTCATGCTCATCCTCTGGTGCTTGTTGATCTGAGTCCCCTGCTGGGTCCCCTCAGGGACCCCATCCCAGGCCCCTTTCATCCCCACCCCTTGTCATGGACTATGGTCAAGTGGGAGGGCGCATGCCCCTTATTTATGGGAACCACTTCATTCTATGGTTGGGTACAGAATAAATGAGTAAAGAATGGGCATAGCTGGTACTGCTGTGACACTCTCTCAGGGCAGGCGGAGACCACTTTAGCCCCTGACCCTGCTGGATGAGCTCTGGGAGGCTGGGTCCTGACAAGTCCTCTCATATCGAGCAGCAATCCAGAGAAACAGGACAGCTGTGACAGCCTGAATGCCGGCTAGCAGGAAGAAGTAACGGTCCATCTGGCAGTTGTTGATGTTCCCTGGGGACAGGAGGGTTGGCATGTGGGTGGGGAGAGGCTCATGGGTTAGTAGCTAAAGCCACACTCCAACTGACATGGTCTACGAGTGCAGGGGAGAGAGCCCTCTAGTATCTTAACTCCCCAAGGGTTTCTTTGTGGGTCTCCCATTCCTCTATTAGAAGGCTTGAAGCAAACATCAGGTCAAAAAAAAAACAACCCACTCAATAGTAATGGCTGAGTTCCAGAAGCAAGAAGGTGCCTCTGAGGGCCACTGAGTCTTAAGCATGGCTGTTCTTCCCATCCCCAAGTCTCCCTCCAATTCTGTCTTCTCTGGGGAGGCTCCCTCTCACTCACCGAAGTCCTTGGGGCAGTACATCCAGCCCCCAGGAAAGGACAGTAGGGCCACCAAGCCAGAACCTAGCAGTGAGCCTACCCCCGAAAGGCAGAAGAAGATGCCCATGATTGCACCCTGCATGGAGCGTGGGGCTTCTGAGTAAGCAAACTCCAGACCTGTGGGAGAGACAAGGAAGGGACTTGAGCTATAGGGCAAGCAGAGATGGGTCCAAGTGTGGGAAATCACACTCTTCTAAGCTTCTATCCTAACTCCCTTGGATGGCTATGCCTTCGTGGCTGACAGCACCAGCATTCCTGTGATGCACATTATCAACCCAGCTCACCCACACCTGATGAAGCACTTGCCCTGGATACCATAAACACTACCCAGAGCTCTATTTCCCTTCCTCCTGGGTCTCCAATGATGGGGATGGGTTACAGCTGAGTCAGCAGCTTCTTCAGTTTCTCCCCCACCTTCTGTGCCCACCTTCCTTCTACACCATCACCAACTCATTTCCATTCAGCTTCTAAAACAGGTTCCAAATGGAAGCCTCCCTTTCTGTCCCATCTCTCCTGGGCCCTGACCTCATCACCCACAGGTGGCTGTATGAGTCTCTGAAACTTCTTGGAGACTTCCATTCCTGTCAGACTGATGGGAGGAAGGAAAGGTGCTGTTGGCCTCAGGGGAAGTGTCACCATACAGGCTCAGCCATGGGACCCACTGTGATTTTGCTCTCCTCTCCAGTGCCACTCCTCTCCCTCCATACAAGGCTTCTGGCCCATGCAGTTATTGCATTAAGGTCCTTCCCACACTTGCTGACTTCAACTTTCTGAGAAGCCTGTCTTACCCACAGCCCAGCCACACTCTACAGTTCCCAGGCCAGCATTGGTTGAGCTTTTTTGCTTGCAACTTGTTCACAATTTTATCTTCAAGATGTAGAATTTCCACCAGGGCCTAGTGGGAGAGCCTACCCACTGCTTACAGTCCTGGCTCCCTGACCAGGTTGGAACAGAGCTGAGAGTGCATACATACACATACACACAAACACACACAGACACAGTCCTGAGTTCCAGAAAGGAGGAGCCCCAAGCCAGGGGATTATTGAGGAAAGAGGTTGTACTGGCTGGTTTTGTGTGTCAACTTTGTGTTCTCTGGAGTTACCACAGAGAAAGGAGTTTCAGTTGAGAAGATGCCTCCATGAGATCCAGCTGTAAGGCATTTTCTCAATTAGTGATCAAGGGGGGAGGGCCCCTTGTGGGTGGTACCATCTGTGGGCTGGTAGTCTTGGGTTCTATAAGAAAGCAGGCTGAGCAAGCCAGGAGAAGCAAACAAGCCAGTAAGCGGCATTCCTTCATGGCCTCTGCATCAGCTCCTGCTCCTTGACCTGCTTGAGTTCCAGTCCTGACTTCCTTTCATGATGAACAGCAATTGGAAGTGTAAGCTTAATAAACCCTTTCCTCCCCAACTTGCATCTTGGTCATGATGTTTGTGCAGGAATAGAAACCCTGACTAAGACAAAGGCAAAGGTAAAAAGGTAGACAGCACATGGGGATGTATGGAAAGTGTCTAACCTCCAGCTCTACAGGGTCTGTTGTAGAGCTGACTAATGCCTGAACCCAGGGCTAGAAAGTCCCTCGAACCTCACTCAACAGATTTAGACCTCATTCAAAATAGCTGCTCCCTTCCATACAGAAGCCACAGTGCTGTGTCCATGGTTCCCTCCTGGTCTGAAGGTACACCCAAGCAGAGCCCAGAACCATTATAAGAGCTGAGGGGGGAATCCAATGTACCTGAGATGCTAGCAAAAATCTCACTGATCCCAATGAGCAGGTACTGGGGGATTTGCCACCAGATAGGCAGTGGTGCTGCATAGTATAAGTCCTTCCCAATCAGCTGAGGCACTGTCTGGTTGGCAGCAATGTATTTTAAGCGTTCTTTCTCCAGGACTCCTAAGGGGTTGTGGGAGGGGAGCGAGAGAACAGTCAGACTACCCCAGGCAGTTTAGAGCTTGACTTCCAACACCCCATCCTGCCTCCTTTGCAAATGAAGAAAATGAAACTTAGGTTGAGCAATCAGCCCAGAATCACACAGGTGATATCAGTTAGGGCTGAATCTTAGTCCCACTGTATCTGGTTTTCAAGCTGGCCTACTTTCTATAAGATCACATGGCTTCTCTAGGGCAAGGTATTATGGCAGGGTTTCCAGCCAGGATTTTATCATTTCCCCTTCAGTGCTTGGGAGACACCTTTGCCCTGGTGAATGAATCACAATCAGGTTGGATTTGCATTCCAATCCTGGCCCTTCCATTGGCTTGTTGTGCAACCCTGGTCAAGTCACCTAACCTTATGGAGACTCCGTCCCCTTACCCCAAGAAGCAATAAACTCCCTGGGGATAAAATGCCAGAGAATGGCATAAGACAAAATACTTTAAAGAGCAGAGCCATAAAAGAATCCACCTTGTGTCAGGTTGGAATAAAAACCTGACCCCCACAAATGAGATAAAGACAAAAAAATTCTCTAGAATTCTGATTTCATTGGAGCTGGTGAATTTATTAGGTCTCTTGGCCTTGTAATACTGAGAATTGGTGTGGGGCCGCACGTGATCAACAAGGCAGTATTCACTGAGCTTTATGTTTTTCCTTTGTTTTCAGACAGATCATGTAGCCCAGGTTGGCCTTGAAATCCTGTACCTTCTGATTGCTGAGGGCTACAAGTGTGTGCCATCCAGTGACTTTCACTCTCTTATACTATGTGTTGAGAGCAGGCCCTCTCAAGGTCTGAATGAACATGATGCATCACGCACCTGCCACAATGATGGAGGTGAACCCAAAGAACATGCCCAGGGCCATCTTCTGTAGAGCTGAGGGCAGCAGCTTGCACCGCAGCAGCAGAGGATCAATCAAGTGGTCCTTGACAGGGACCAGAATCAGTATCACTGCAACATTGGCCAGCAGGAGCCAGGCTTCTGGGATCTGGGAGGGAGAGGGCCAGGATAGGCAGGCTAGCTGAGCAGAAAGAGCTCTGGGCTGGACAATATCCCTGAGTAACCCAGGGCTAGTGGCCCTGTCCCAACACCAACACACATGGAACTCAGTCTTCTCAGTTGTGTGACTAGGGGACAGGATTATATCAACAAAGGCAAAAGTTCTTCCTGGACACGACTTTCCCTCCTGAGCACAACATGGAAAGGGTCCCAGGGAAATAGGAGAAAAGGCAGTGTTGAACAGCGACCTGTGTGTGCACTGGGTGCAGAATGGACTGTGAGCAGCAGCATTGAAGAGACCCCTAGCCTGAGTTCTGTGGGCAGCTGATTGTGCTGAGAGAGGGGCTTGGTGTGGCACACACCCTCCCTCCCACCCTGCAGGTGCTTTTCTTGTGTCCTAAGCATGCTGCTTCACTGAGGGGTGGGTTGGGGTTGCAGTCAGCTCCATTTCCTCCTATTCTCACAGGATGTAGATTCTCACAGCCCTAGCTTGGCTAGGGCTGACCATGCACTTACTCTCTTACCCTGTAGTTACTGCCATCCGATGTCAGTGACAAAGAGATGTTAGGGTTGGTCCGGAAGATGTTGGGGATATGGAGGTGGAGACCTTGTAGGACATAGGTGGACTGCATCTGTGGAGAGATGGAGACAGGTTGGGGTGGAGCTGGTCACTGAAACTCTGGCTCCAGGATGCTTCAAGATAGACATTCCTTAGCCACAGCCCGGGATAGCTGGTCTTTCCCCAAGTCAGGGAACGGTACCTCCAACCTACTTCTCATTGAGAGGCAGTGTGGGGATGGGGCTTCTGGTGTTCTCAGGCCATGGGCAGGGCCCACAGACAATTCCAGACCTAGCTGCAGCCACTCACGTGCTCTTCCCATTTGTGTCTCCAGGTCTCACACAGGGTGGGTATGGATAAGTGTTTATTGAAATGGGAAACACAATGACATGACTGTCTTCACTGGGAGTTGTCATCTGACAATGAAGCCAAGCTGAGTGCTGAAGGTTGACACAGCCAGTAGATCTGCAACAGGGCTTTAGAAACAGCTGAGGAAAGGAGCAGGTTTGGTGCCCTCAACCCTTGCTGTACCAGACATTGCCAGTCTAGCTGCCCTGAAGTGCAAGGGTTCCAGGAGACTCCTGGCAGGAGACCATATAGGGGGTACTCTGAGGTCATTTGGGGCAGCAGCCACTTGTCGACCACTGCAGAAGGATGTCAATGTCCTGTCAGCTGTTATGGACATCTTGCCCATGTCCCTGTATCATGTGGGACAGTCTGTGCTACCCTAGACTAGCAGGCTATGATAGCATCCTAGACTAGCAGCCTGTGACGGGGATCTTAGGCTCTCTCCAATGAAGAGGGTGTAGGTGGCAATGGCCTTGTTACCTGGGGGTTAGGAATGGATTAGGTTGCTGCACTGGCTCCACACATGTGAAAGCATGTGCACACATTTATGATATACATATATACACTCACATGCACATGAAGTCTGTGTACACATGCACATGCATGCTTGCATGCAAACACACACACACACACACACACACACACACACACACCAGTACCCTGAAGAAGTAATGCTATGGGCTTTTAAGACAGAGGCTGAGCCCATGAGGGCCCCTGATCAGAAGGCAGAGGTGCCTACCTGGAAATATACCATCCAGTAAGGCACAAGGGTCACCATCACAGGCAGGATCTTCACCAGCACCTGGAAGTTGGCCATATCTTCTTGTGGAGAAGGTCCAGGCTGGTTAGACCTCTGGTCAGGCAACAGGTGGGCACCTTCAGAGTTCCTTTAAGGCAATAGGGAGAGAAAAAGAGAGACAGCTACAACTTGGCTCTCTAGGACCAAGGTCACCGTTTCTGCCTCCACCATCCTCCTTCTAGGATCCCCACTGTGTGAGGGATGGGGGTAGGGAGGGCGGTGAGATGGTTCAGCTGATAAAGGTACTTGCCTTTAATCTGAGTTTAATCCCCTGGGCCTACACAGTGGATGGAGAGGACCAACTCCCAGATCCCCCGAATCCCAGCCACTCCTCCCCTCCATGACACTGTTAAGCACACTAGCAGCAACTCCATCCCCCTACTATCACCCCATTAGTAAGGTGATTGATGCCACCCAAGCTATCACAGGTGGCCTCAGACTTATACTTCTCTCAAGCTATATACAGCATTTGGATTAGGGGTGGTAAAACTGGAGTCAGGAAAGCAATCTTTGGGGCTTTCTTTCTTTCTGACCCGTGGCATCCATTTTCCACAAGAACCACAAAAGTCCCAGCACACACCTGACTCACAGTCTGCCACAGGTTTGACGTACCCCAGTTCCCTTGCTACTGACCCCAGGTCTATCCTCAGTGGACTTAACAATGAGGTAGAGAGCAGAGAGTCAGAGATGGAAGAACCATTACCAGGAGACCCGACAGATTGACCACCACGATAACCTTTACCCTTTGCCCTCAGAGTTTCAGAACCCTTTCTCATCTGAAAGTCCTGAGCTGTCCTCTGAGACTCCAAAGGGAAAATGTCCAGCTGGTCATCTTCAGGGACAGCCGCCATCAACTCCTTCTCTCCCAGCATTCTGTGCTGTTCCTTACCAGCACTGTAGTCTGTTTCCCTTGCCAGGTTCAAGCTAGCTTTGTGACACTTGGATCACACCATGCTTTGAAAGTGTAAGCCTCTGCAAGCCTTAAGAAGACCCACAGGTTCTGCCTCCCATAGTCTGGAACATTCCTCCCTAGAATGCTCCCTTTTGTCCCAGACACCATCCCCCCAAAAGTGCAAGCAACAGAGAAGGCCACTGAAAGGGGAAACCAAGGTTCTCACCCGTAGTCCCAGCTGAGCTCTGACCTCACCATCTATTCCCACCATGTAAGAATGGTCTAGAATCTAGCCCCTTAAAGCTCCAAAATGACCCAGTGATGTCAAGAGCAGCAGAAGACAAGACAAGCCCCGCTAATCCTAGTTACCCCCAGCAGTTGAGAGAGGATGAAAAGCTGATGCTTGACTCAGTTGGCTGTGGAGGGGTATGTGAGGCAGTAAGAGCTAATTAAAACACCAGACTGCTTGGCACCTGCGCTTCACTGACTGACCTCCAGCAACCGAACAGGCTGGGGAAGGCTGGTGCATCCTCCTTCTGCTCTAGATCGCATTGACCCCAGCTGGGATTGGGTCCAGCCAGGAATCAGAGACAGATCTGCTTGTCATAAGTAGTCAATTGTACACACTAGAATTTTACCCAACTGTAAAGAACAACGAAATTATGAAATCTGAGGAAAACGGATGGAAATGCAAAGTATCCTATTAAGTGAGGTAACCCAGTCTCAGAAAGATAAATGCTGTATGGTCTCTCTCATGTGTGGATCCCAGCTGCTAACTATTGCTACATGTGTATATGTATGTGTGGCTGTGTTTAGATGCTAGGGAACTAGAAAGGGGACCAGGAAAGGAGAACAAAGAGGCTTAAGGGAGGGGTTAGAAAGGGTGATAGACTGCATGTGATAGAAAGCGGGAAGGGAGTTCTGGGGCAGAAGGGCATGGTGAGGAGTGGGGCAGAGAGATGAAGAGAGAAGGGTTAGCAAAAACTTAGGATGTATCAAAATTCCAGAAGGAAACCTGCTATTTTGTGAGCTAGCTAAAAAGAGATTGGAGGTAACAACAAGATGGCTCAATAGGTTAAGGATTTTGCCACCAAGTCTCACCACCTGAGTTTGATCCCTGGGCTACATATGGTGTGAGAGAACTGATTGCCACAAGTTATGATCTCCATGTACATGTTGTAGCAGGTGCAAGCATGCGTGTGCTCTCATGCTTGCGTGTACACACATACACACACACACACACAGAGATGTACATACGAATTCACAATTTTAAAAAGGAAAAAAGAAAGCCAGAGGACAGTGATGATCTTGGCAACAATGGTGGTGTGTTGATGGGTTGGCAGTAAAAATAAACACTGCTGATGATGACAATCAGGATGGGCAGATAACACGGTGGCCACAGGGAAGTTTCCTGTGATACGATCTGAGTCTTTGGAGAGGTATTAGGTTGAGTCCTAAAGGATAGCACAAGGTTCTTGGACAAGAAAAAAATCAGGTATTCTCAGGATAAAGGGAAAAGAGCAAAGGTCCAAGGTGGAGCCATAGTTGATCTAATTATTCTAAAACAAACAACCCTGTTATTAAGTGAAATAGAATATTCAGAAAGCAATTGGCATGGCTCCTCCCTCATGAGCTCACACCTGAGAGAAGTGGATTATCAGTGTCCATGGAAATGCTTGGTAGTCAACTTCTGCCCTTTCTGTCCAGTCTTTAAAAACTTTATTTACCTAATGTGCAAATGTATAAGTGTGTGTGTATGTGTGTGTTTATATGTGTGTATGTATGTGCATATATGTGCATTTGTGTATGTATGTGTGCATATGTGTGTATATGTGTGTATGTGTGTGTAACTGTCTATGTGTATGTGTGTATATGTGTATATTTGTATATATGTGTTTGTGTATGTGTGTATATATATGTGTGTGTATGTGTATATTTGTACATATATGTGTATGTGTGTGTGTATGTGCATGTGTATGTGCATTTATGCTGTTGTTCAGTACATGAGCACAGGTGTCTTAGTTAACTTTAACTGTCACCTTTGTCACAGAGCTTAGAGTCACCTGAGAAGAGAGTCTCAACTGAGAGGTTGCTCAGACAAGATTGGTCTGTGGGGACATCTATAGGAAGTCATTTTGAATTTTAATTGATGTAGGAGGCCCCAGCCCACTGTGGTGGGCACCATTCCCTGGGCAGGTGGTCCTGGATTGTACAGAAAAAGCTAGCATGAACCTGAGCAAGCCGGACAGCAGTATTCCTTCATGGTTTCTGCTTCAGGTTCCTGCTCTGACTTTCTTCAGTGATGGGCTGTAACCTGTCAGCCGAAATAAACTCTTTCCTCCTCTAAATTGCTCCGCCACCCCCTTTTTTTCTTCTCTAAACAGGATTTCTTTGTATAGCCTTGGCTGCCCTGGAGCTTGTTCTGTAGACCAGGCTGGCCTCTAACTCACAGAGATCCACCTGTCTCTGCCTCCTCAGTGCTGGGATTAAAGACCTACACACCATCACTGCCCAGTTTCTCTAAGTTACTTTTGATCATGGTGTTTGTCACAGCAACAGAATGAAATTACAACACTGTGTGTGCACTTTCCTGTGTAAGCTAGAGGTGACACTGAATATCTTTCTTAATTCCTTCTCACCTAGTAACATGTTTTTTAATTTGTGCGTGAGGGAGGGAGAGGGAAGGAGGGAGGAGGGAGAAGGAGGGAAGGAGAGAAAAAGAGAGGCACAGTGCACATGGAGACTAGAGTACACCTGATTGAGATAAGGTCTCACATTTAAACCAGTGGTCCTTCTGTCTCCACCCCTCCATCCCTGGTGCTGGACTCCCTCCATCCCCGGTGCTGGGATTACAAGCATGTATGTGACCGTGCCTTGCTTTTTACATGGGTTCTAAATTCAGCTCAGCATGCTTGTGCAGCAAACACTTTATAAATTAAGACATCTCTCAAGCCATTTTGTGTGGTGCACGCGTGCACACATGTGTGTGTGTGTTTACACAGGTGCAAATGTGTGCATGTGCATGGAGAGGCCAGAGAAAAACGTTGAAACCTTGAGTTCCATTTTTAAGGAATACTTTCTGCCTTCTTTGAGATGATCTCATTGGCCTGCAGCTCAAGAATTAGGCTAAGATGGATGTTCAGCAAGTCCCAGGGACTCACCTGTCTCTACCTCCCCATTGCTGACACTATAGGTTTGTGCCATCATGACAGATTTTGGGTTTGTTTTTTTGTTGGTGGTGGTTTGTTTGTTTGTTTTTTGTTGTTGTTGTTTGGTTGGTTGGTTTTTTTGGACAGAAATCAGGTCCTCATAGTACTTGGAAGGCAAGCATCTTACTGCTTGGGCTGTCCCCACAGCCCTGTCCTTATGATTTCTAGTTAAGGAATCACCAGTAATACCACCACCCACATCAGCACCGTCACCCCCATCGTTGTCAGTTTAACCACCATCCTCAGTCATAGTGGTTCTGACCCACTATGAGCAGCTTCTCATTCAGTGTCAGCCCTGAAGCTGAACCAGAAAGCCAACAAGTTGGACTTGCCCCCACCCTCAGGGGCAGTGTTCGGCAGCCACTTTTTCCCTTTGTTACCTGGAAGAGGGTCGCCGTCGGGGACAGCAGTTTTGGAATGCCAGTTTCAGCATAGATGACACTTGGCTGCCTGTTGGGGGCTTGGTGATGAAGACAGGTGTGGCAAAGAGAAAAATGAAGAACGCCAGGCCCACAAGGCCCACGATGATGCTGTAGCCCCATAGGAAGCTGATATTCTGCTCAATGAAGGCTACCACCAGCAGGGACAGTATGGCACCCAGGTTGATGCTCCAGTAGAACCAGTTGAAGAAGCGGCGGGTGGCATCACGCCCGAGATCCATCACCTGCCATTCAGCCAGGGATGAGAGTAAGGGAGGACCCAGGGGGTCCTCTGTACACATACATTCCACAGGGATGCTTCTGGGGTCAGACAGTAAGCACATTGCTAAACTCTGATATATATTCCATTAAATGAAAAATGATCATACTTTTTTATGTATGTGGTGTACATATGTGTTCATGCATGTTTGCATGTATATAGGTACACATGTCCTGAGGGTGCTCATGCACATGTGTGGGAGTACATATGGAGGTTTGAGGCCTGATATCAGGAATCACCTTCCACCTTATTCAGTGAGGTAGGATCTCTCAATCAAACCCAGAGTTCACCGATATGGCTAGTCTCCTTAGCCAGGTTGTTCTGGGGATCCTATCTCTGCTTTTCAAGGCTGAAATTACAGGTGGGCCACCAAGTCCACTTGACAATCTATGTGGGATCTGGGAATTCAGACTCTGGTCTTCATACTTGCACAGTGAGCATGTTAATTGCTGAGCAATCTCTCCCATCTGTGAATACATCCTTCTCCTGAGAGTCAGTTAACCACTGAGACATTTTCACCCAGCTGTTTTTATATGCTCATGACACACATTGTTTTTTTATAGTCACTAACTAGGGCATACAACAACTGTCTTCAAAGCCATTCTACTCACTTCTGGTTGATTTATTCCTTTGTCCTTGAACAACTCACACTGTGCATTACGTTCATAATCAGCAAAAAGTCATGGAAGTCTCAGTTCATTCCACATTATTAAATGTGACCTATGCTGGTTACTGAAAGATTAGACCGAGACTGATTAAGAATTTTGTCTGCAGCTTGAGTTGCAACCTGAGTACTGCATGGAAGTTTGCCCCTCTGATGTGCCTCCTTCCCTCTATCTATGTTCAAACAAAGCTGGAGAAACAGAGCAGGTGGGTGGAGGTGGTCCTAAAAGCATAGCACTCAAAGCAGGCTCTGACCTTATGAAAAATATTTTCCACAGACCCCTTAGCAAGGTCAGACCTCACCCCAGGATTTAGGTCAGTCTGCAGTAGGTCCTCCCACTCTGGCCTGCTCTGTCTGGCTAGCTGCACTGGCTGCATTCCCAGACCATGACCCTTAGATTCTAATTCAACAGCTCAGAAGAAAGGCCCAGGCTCCTGCATTTATAAAAGTCATAAGAACTGAGGGTCACTTCTCAAATGAATCTCTGTGAGTGTGTGTGTGTGTGTGTGTATGTGTGTGTGTTGGGGTTTATCTCTGGGTATGCATATGTATGTGTTGTACAAGCATATTGAGGTTTATCTATGTGTGTGCATGCATTGTGTATTTGTGCATATGTGTATGTGCATACATGCACACATATACATGAGTGTATGTACATGTGTGTGCTGAGGGTTATCTGTGTGTGAGTATGCACTGTGATGACAGGCATGTGTGTTTACACTGAGCTTTTTACAGGGTTTCTAGGATCCCACCTCACATCCTCATGTTTTTGTAGCATGTAGTCTTACCCCTTTACCCTCTACCTTCCATGCTAAAGGTCCATCTTAGGGCCTCAAGCATGCTACACATGTGCTCTACCACTGAGATATATCTCCAGCCCTCTGACTTTTATTTTGAAAACATTTTCACAAAGTAGTAGAGACTGATCTTGAACTCACTCTGTAGCTAATGGAGAATTTACCATCCTCCTTCCCAAACCTCCCAAGTAGCTGGGATTACAGGCCTGCCATACCAGGTCTGGCTAGCAACCATGTTCCAATAACTACCAAATCTCAGAACCCATCACTATCCTTCCACCCTTTCCAAACATGGAATACATATTTCTACTTCCTAAGAGGATTCTCCCATGCTTTCTTTGCAGCTGTTATGTCAAGGAAGAGATAAATGTTTTTCTCCTTATCTAAATGTAAAACTATAATCCATACAGATGTGCTTAAAATCACAGTGCCTTGGGGATTCCATAAGGCACCCGTGGCGAATGAAGTAGAGGCACAGCCATGCCAGCTTGCAGAGAGTCCTTACCTGGACCTTCAAGTAGAAAGTTGAATACACCCCATTATAAACAGCTACTTCCATTTATTAATTGGCAGTGAGTACATATGACAAGTGTAGCTGGAAGGGAAAGACCAGGCAGCCCATGCGGGATATAAATGAGTCCTCTAGAGCAAGCAAATACCTTGAGGAGAATGATGGATGGCCCTTCCTGAAATCAGCAAGTGTGCTGAACTCACAGCTCCTAGGCATGGCTCTTTTCCAGATGGTGCCAGACTCCCCATGTCCCTAGACTAACTACTTAATCTCCTGAATGCTACAGCAGCTTGTCCTGTTCTCTGCCACACCCAATTCTGTGGCCCCACCCATCTCTCCACTGCAATAGAGCCATCTCTAAAGAACTCAAATCCAATGAAGTCTACGATGCCTCAAGGCAGTCCCTTGTCTCTGCACTATCCTAGGGGGCGAGATGAAAAGACAGCACTAATTACAGGGATGTGGGAAGGAAAAGGAGCCCTTCAATCCAGAGTCTGGTTTGAAACCTCTCACAGGCTGATACTCAAGAATTCCAGCACAATGAATTTGTTGTGATGGTTGCCAACACAGAAATAATATTTATCTTATATAGTGATTTTGTGTTAGAATATCAATGACTGAATTCAAGAGATGACTCATTGAGTAAAGCTGTGGACCTTACACAGTGATCCATTGTCTAGGCAACCAGCTCTTCCACCAGAAGGAAGAAGAGAGAAGATGCTCAGTGGCTGAGGCCCTGGAAAGTAGGGTGGAGAGTCCACAAAACAGAGATGGCATCCTTTAGAAAATGCTCACAAGCTTGGTCCAGGAATCTCAACTGCTAGTGGCAGAGATGCCCTGTAACCTGATCAGGGCTGAATTTTGATCAATAGGAACTGCCTAGATCTGCATGACTCTCATTTGCATAGTTAATATTACCCAACAGAAAATTCTATATATAGCAGCTTGTGCTAACCTCCCAGAACTGTACACTACCCATTTGAGCTGTCTTCCTTCATGGGGCACAGATCACATGCCAGTCTACCCACAAGTAGACTCATTTTAATCAAATGGACACCCACACATCATTACCCTGTGCTGTAGGCAGCATAACAGCTACTTCCCAGCCTGTTGTCCCTTGTAGCACATTCAATATCAATACATTTTTCTTTGTATTCAGTTATGTAGAGTAGGTTTGTTACTTGCCTGCTAGCCCCTGTTAATAGTCGGCCACCCCTATCTACGCCAGGGTTTCAGGGCAGCTGGGAGTGGGTAAGTAGTGGGATGTCAATCAAAAAGCAAAGTTAATAGAAGGAACATTCTTTTCAGTGAGTATCGGGAATCTCCTGGTCTCAGGTTGTTCACAAATGCCTGTAACTCAAGCTCCAAGGGACCTGGCACCTTCTGCAGACCTCTCCTATGCATCTGCTCACATATGTGTACATATACTTGCAAAGACACAAACACACGTAAACAAACATAATAAATGCTATTAGTAAGGACTCTGGTCTCAGTGTGTGTTTGTGGGGGTGCTGGGTTGTGGATGCCAGCCAGAAGACAACTCATTTAAAACTGTCTACCTTGTGAGTGCTTTTGAGGAAAACAAAGTAAATTAGAGAGAAGTACAAATCAGCCAGTAGCCTGATTACACTGCCACTATCACCTGTCCCCCCTTCCATGGACACATCTTTCCCATGGCTGTCTATGTGTGTTTCTGAAGTCTGCCTGTGGTTATTTACACAGTATGTGGTTGTTTTAATAACACCCTCTACTAGTGTATTTATTATCAACTTTCCTATTTGTGCACAGTTACCAAAACAAAGCCATGTCAGCAAGACTTTTATGTCTGTCGTTTATCCACTGCCTCTGGTGTTGCTGGGTGAGAAAAGGCTGGCTGGCTCCTGCACCAGCACCCAAGTCCCAGTGACACTTTCAGACAGGGCTCAAGCTGGGACCTGAGACTCGGCTGCTTCAGCCATCTCTCAGGACCTGTTCTCTGTCATCTGAGGTAAGTTGAGGGGCTACAACTCTACTCACCTGGGGGATAGTTAAGAGGACCAAGTTAAAACATGGAAAGCACCTAGGCATGGTGGCTCACTTTTGAAATCTTAGCACAAAGCCGGGCAGTGGTGGCGCAAGCCTTTAATCCTAGCACTCAGGAGGCAGAGGCAGGAGGATTTCTGAGTTCAAGACCAGCCTGGTCTACAGAGTGAGTTCCAGGACAGCCAGGGCTACACAGAGAAACCCTGTCTGGAAAAAACAAAAACAAAAAAACAAACAAACAAAAAAAAGAAATCCTAGCACAAAGGAGTCTGAGTCAGGGGCATAGCCACAAATGTGAGGCCAACCTGGGCTCCTTAATGAATTCTAGACTGATCTGGGTTACTGAAATATGACCTTATGTTAAAACAAGAAAGACACACACACACACACACACACACACACACACACACACCCCACTGGGGCAGACATGATAGCACACCAGCATTTGGGAAGTAGAGGCAGAAGGTTCAGGAGTTCACAGCTCTCCACAAGCACAAATCGAGTTGGAGGCCAGCCTGGAATGCTGAGACCCTGTCTTAAAAGTGAAAGGCAATAGGCCTGGGACATGGGGCATGGCTGTACCCCGAGGCTAATCCTACTGAGGCTCCTACATGGCTATTTCTAGAGCGAACAGTCCATCTGTTTTCAGGTAAGGAAACTGATGTATAAAGGGGAAGTGGTTTGTCTGAGGTCCCTCTGGAGGCTAGAACCTCCATCTCAGGATTTCCAATCCCCTCCGTGGCACAATGCCTCTGGCCACTCACCTGGTCAGCCCCGAACGAGGTGAGGTTGCTCCTGACGGAGCTGGCAGCCAGTGCCAAGAGCAGCAACACCAAGTAGATGGTGGTCGCACAGTAAGGGCTGGACCAGGAGCCTTGGCAGTTTACGGATGGGCAGGCAGGTTCAAGTGGCAACTCAGGCATCTCTCCACAGAAGGATCTGCGGCCATCATCGGTGATGGTGGTGAGCAACAAGCCAGAGGCCGCCAGGTAGAGCAGCAAGCTGAGTGAGATAGCGAGGAAGCGGCCCAGGTACACGTCCGCCAGCCAGCCTCCCACTGGAGCCAGAAGATAGGAGGTACCTAGGAAGAGGAGTGTGGCCCTCGACGCATGCTCGCCATCCCAATTGAAGTTCAAGCTGTTGAGATAGAGCACGAGGTTGGAGGTGACGCCAAAGAAGGCAGCTCGTTCCAGCATCTCCACTAGCAGCACCGCAGCAGCTGCTGTCTGTCTCCACCGTCTAGGCCCCCGCAGGCCTCCGGCCACCAGCGGTTGCCGCTCTCCGGACCTTCTTGGCTGCTCTTCGGCGCGAGGCGCGGACATCGTGGGCTTCCTGTCTCTGCGACCCAGTCTCCTTCTCTTTTTCCCTCAGGTCCCTCTCCTTGCTACCTAGTTTCTATCTCCACCTTAATTCTCCACTCTCACCTTCTACTCCCCAGTTCTTCTGGTTCATCTCCCCTATGCTTCTACCCAGTCGTCTCCTCTCCTTCCTCCACTCTGGCCTAGTCTACCCCCCAGCCCCACCCCGTCATCCTGCTTGCTCCACTTCTCTATCTCCCCCCTTCCTGCTAGTCACCCCGTTGGCTCCTTTATCTCAAATATTGTCCCCTTCTCTTATGACACCTGGGCCTCAATGTCTTCCCTGGCCCTGCCGACTCCCACACACCCTTCTTTGCCTGACTGCTTCTCTTCTTCCTCTAGTCCCCTCCTGCTCTTCCTCCCAGCTTACCCTCTGTCCCTTTTTCTGCTTCTTAAGAAACTCTGGGCTTCCCCTTTTCACTGGCCCTGTGGCTGCCTATGTCACCCAGTATTTAGGAGAAATGAAAGTCTGTGAGTCACAGGGTCCCTTCTTATTCAGCTTTCCAAAAATCTCCCTTCTCCTAGGCTGTTGTTGACCCTCTTAGCCTGTCTGCCGGCTTTCCCAGGGCCAGGAAGGGAGCTTTCCTTTCAGTTTCACTCCAACACATTTCCCTTCCTAAAGCAGCATCCACTACCGCTAGAGTCTGATTGTCTCTGTAGCTGGGGATTTTGGATGAGGCAGGCAGACACTGAGGGGCGTCTTCTGCCCAGGGAGCCACGTTTGGAGGAAGTTCCAGATCCTTCAACACTATCTTGGGGCAGTGACATTGATATCAGTCCATCGAATCTGTGAAGGCCACATGGAGCATTTGGTAGGCCCAGGTATCCTTTCACAGACCCAGAGACAACCCCAGTAGGGGTGGGGAAGGGAGGTGACTGGATCCTGGTATCTGAACCCCAGGGCCCACCACTGCCTGTGGCAATGCTGACATGCACTTTGCATTGCAAAAGCAGTGGAGGGGAAGGAAGTGGCCCCATATGGGAGCGCCAAGATTGACAGGGTCACTGACCTCAGACTAAATCACAGTCACCCCTTACTCAGATCTCTCTGGTGCCTTACAGGAAAATAAAGAAGAGCCAGTCACTTCTTGACCTAACTTACTTCGGACTACATCTCAACCCCACTGAGTGTGGTCTGTTGATCTTTTTGCTCACCTCCCAGGCTAAGCCCCTTGGCTGGCTCAGTGCCTTGCTTTGCTGTCTCTTATCCAGATAGGCTCTTCTTCAAGCCCTTCATGAGGCCACTTTCTCTTTATTTAGATGTCATGGGACAGTCCCGCTCCCAGAGGCCTTCCCAGATGCTCTGAGGTTGGCGACTGCCCAACTGGATTTTCACCATCACACTCAGCAGGTCACACTGTCTCAGCTCAACCTCAGTGGCTTAGTTACTGTTTTATGCTCTGCCCCATGGTGGGAAAGGACTCACTACTGGGACAGGAATATTTGAGAACCTTTGCCATTCATTCCTAGTACTTCCCAGTGCTCAGCAATGGCAGCCATTCATTAAGTATTGCTTGAATAAATGAATAAGAATGGGAGTGGCTTAAGCAGCAGCAAGAACAACATCAGAAAGCTAAAAACTAAACTAAACAGCTCTGCTAAAAACTGGGGTCACCATCAAACACGTGGGCTTTAAACTTGGGTGTGTGTAACTTTGTTTTATTATTTTGTTTGCATATTTTTATTTTATGTGCGTTAGTGTTTTGCCTGCATGTATGTCTGTGTGAGGGTTGCAGATTCCTGGAAGAACTGGAATTCAGTTGTGAATTGTCATATGGATGCTGGAAATTAAACTGGGTCCTTTGGAAGATCAGTCAGTGTTCTTAACTTTCAACTCCCTGTTAGCTTGGTTTTTGAGGCAAGGTCTCAGTGTAGGCCAGGTTGGCCTGTAACTCACACTATACAACCAAGGATCTGATCTTTCCACCTCTACCTCTAGAGTACTGGGACTGTAGGTGTGTGCCACCACGCAATATATGTGATGCTGGTAATTAAACTCTGGACTTTTAGGCATGCTAGGCCACCACTCTACAAGTTGAGCTACAGTCCAAGCCTGTCTTTTTTTTTTTTTTTTATTCATTCATTTATTTTTAAAGATGTCTTTATTTTTATTTTATGTGTGTGAATGTTTTACATGTATGTATGTATGTATGTATGTATGTACACCACATGAGGGCCTGGTCCTCTCAGAGGTCTGAAGAGGGTATCAGATCCACTGAAGCTAGAGTGACAGACAGTTGTGAGCTATCACGTGGGTGCTGGGAACCAAACCAAACCTTTTTTCTGGCAAAGCATCAGGGACTCTAAATTTCTGATCCATCTTTCCAGCCCTTCCATCCCAGTTTTAAACATTTTATATCAAGGAAAAAGCCGAGCTGTGACAGAGAAGAAGAATCCATGGATTCGTATGGTTCACTTAGAGAGAGACAATAGTCTGACTAAGACAGACAGAGGCAAGGCCAGGAATGGAGGCACATACTTTTAACTCCAGAATTCAGGAGGCAGAGGCGGGTAGATCTCTTTGAGTTCAGAGCTAACTTAGCCTACATAGCAAGAGAAAAGAAAGAAAGAAAGAGAGAGAGAGAGAGAGAAGGAGAAAGGAAGGAAAGAAGGAAGAGGAAGAGAAAGAGGCAGAGACAGGGACAGAAGAGGCAGTTCCCAACAACCCACCTCTTCTCTTGGAGGATATTTCACGATCCTCTGACACCAAGATGTGGCAATGAAGCTCAGGTCACCCAACTCCTTACTTCATTAGCCCTGGAGGTAGGCAGTGGTGACAAACGCCCATCCAGAAGATGGAGATGAATTGATAAACTCACTTTGCCAGTCATCTTCAGGGATCCATGAAGAGAATGTTTTCTCTTCTGCTTAGAAAAATCAAAAGCAATAAAGAAAACCACAGCACTGGGTATGATGGTGTATCCCTGTGATTCCAGCTCTCCCCAGCCTGGGGGCATGAGGATTCCAAGTTCCTGGGGGTACAAAGGGAAGGGATGGGAATTACCCCGTCCATTCTTAAGGGGTCAGGTGCAAGTAACAGAATTCAGTTCTTTGTTGCAACAGGACAAGCTTCAGAGATTTGGATTTATTATCTTCCCACCACCCCTAGGAGAATCGGATGCCTCTAAAGAGTGGAACAAGAGCTGGTAGCCAGGCCTCTGGTTCCTCCCTGATGTTTGGACTAGTCAGAACTCCATTGTTCAACCTTGGTGAAACCCTCCTGTGCCCACCCAGATCTTCACCTCTCTCTCTGTCTCTCTCTGTTTCTGTTTCTCTCTCTCTCTCTCTCTCTCTCTCTCTCTCTCTCTCTCTCTCTCTCCTCTATACTTCCTGGCTCACTCTACCCTCTACCCAGCTTCCAGCTTCAATTCATCAGCATCTTGACCCATGCTGTTCCTCAAGACTAGAACTTTCCATGACTCGTTACTATGGTCCCCCAGGACTTGACCTAGTAGTCACCTTTTCTTAAAAGTCTCCCCTAATTTCTCCAGGAAGGTTGGGTTACCCCTCAGAGCGCCGTGATGACTCATGTCATGCTATCTGCTCATCTGTCTATTTCTCCAGGGATTAGAGACTTTGGGGAGCAGTGGTTACATTTTCTTTTCTGTGCTTCAGCACCTGGAGACATGCCCAGCACGTGCTAACCACATCCTCTCCAAGAGTACAAACTCTGGAGTTGACCAACATGAAAACATGCACAGTCAGAACCCTTTACAGTTGATTCTTTAAGTTTATTATCTGAAAACTACAGGAGAACCATATTTACTTTAGAATTGTTTGTAAGCACTAACATGAGATAACCTAGTCCTGTGGCTAGCATGTAATAGAGGGTCAATAAATGTCTACACCTTAATTAGTGTGGTGGTTACCAGTGTTAACTTGACAAGACTTGAATCACCTGGAGAGAGAGTCTCCATGAGGGAGTGTCTACAAAGGGTTGGCCTTTGGGCATTTCTGTGGAGATTATCTTGTAAATTAAATAATGTGGGACGCTCCAGTTCATTGTGGGTGGTGCCATTCCCTAGGCTGGGTGTCCTGAACTCTATAAGAATAGAGAAACCAAGCTGAACACAATTAAGCAAGCAGGCCTCAATCCATTTATTTTTCTCTGCTCTTGACTGTGGATATAGTAAGAATACCTGCTTTGAGCTTCCGTCACTGTGACCTCTCTGCTATAATAAACTGTAACATGGAATTGTGAGCCCCCAAAACTGTTTTTGTCCCCTAAGCTGCTTTTTTGGAGGGTGGGGGTGGTATTTTGTCACAGTTCAAGAAATTAAACTAGAATAGTTCATCTCAAACTCTATACATCTCAACGAACTTCTATACAGCTACAATGACCATTGAGGCTATGGAGTTTCTTTTAGGGTTTTACACTTTGGATATCAGTTACATTTTTATGGCACTTATCAACAAAAACTACTATGACAGAGTTGGTATTCACGTACAGAATAATGAAATTAGATTCAAAACTTTCATCTTATATAAAAATCTATCAGAAACCAATCAAAGATATTAATCTAAATCCCCAAATGCTTATACTTCTAGATGAAAACATCAGAAGCATTTTTGTGACATTGGGGTAGGCAAGAACTTTCTGAACAGAACATCAACAGCACGACAACAGACATCGCCACACAAAGTTAAAGAGTTTCTCTGCGCAGCAAAAGAAGCCATCAGCAGAGCAAACAGACAGTCCAAGGAATGGGAGAAAATCTTTACAAACTTCAATTCAGGGACTGATACTCAGAATTTACAAAAAACTGCAGAATTCAAAACACTAAGATAAAATTTCTAATCATTAAGTGAACTAGTGAAATGAACAGTTTTCAAAGGAAGAAACATGGATAGCCAATAACTATTTTGGGAAGTGTTCTATACTCCCAGTCATCAGATAAACACAAATTAAACCACTTTAAAATACCATTCGCCTCTGTCAGAATGGCTGTCAACAAGAAATCTGACAATAAATTGTTGGAGAGGATGGGGGGGGGGAGGATACCTTACCTGCTGCTGGTGAGAGTGCAAAGTAATGTAGCCATTGTGGGGATCAGTTTGGACAGAAAATGAAAAGAACTACCATATAACCCCACTACTGCCCTCCTGGGCATGTACACAGAGATCTCTCTCCATAACCTACTAGAGATATTTGCTCACCCATGTTTATTGATGCTCTGTTTCTGATGGCAATAAAATGGAACCAACCTAGATGTCTATCAACAAACCAATGGATAGTGAAAATGGTGTGCATATAAAATGGAAAGTTATTCAGCTCCCAAAAAAATGGAGTCATGAAATTTTCAGGAAAATGGGTAGACTTAGAAAGTATAATATTATAATATTTCCCTAACCCATGAAGAAAAAAAAAAAAAACATGTTCTCCCTCATGTGTGGATCTTGGCCTAGAATTCATACTTGTATATACGTAACAGCTGTAAACGTGTAGCATAACAGAGTGGAGATCAAGAAATGGTAACATTAGATGACAAAGAAAGACAGGATATAGGCAAAAAGACAAAGATGTCATGGAAGAGGATAGAAAGCATTTTTTTCTTACAGCCCAGGACCACCTTCCCAGGGAATGGTGTTACCCACAGTGAGCTGGGCCCTGCTCCATCAATTCACAATCAAGACAGTCTCCTACAGACATGGAAAGCGCAACCTGATCTAGGCAATCTGTCAATCAAGAATCCCTTCTCAGGGACTCTAGGCAATGTCACATAAACATTAAGCTAAGCCAGGACAGTCCCCTGTCGAGGGCACTCCTTATGACCAGAAGACCTTTGTATCAGCTTCTTTTATTATTGCTGTTGACAAAACACACAACAAAAGCAACTTAAGGAGGGGGTTGTTTTGGTTTTTGGTTTGAGGGTCTGCACTTTACCATGACAAGGCAAGGTGGCAGGAAAGTGACAGCTGGCTACTGCTGGTTACTTTCTGTCTGCAGTCAGGAAGCAGAGGGGATAAACATTGGTGCTCAGCTCCTTTCCTGCTTTTAATTCTGTTCCAGACACTTGCCTAAGGAATAGTGATGCCCATTCACAGTGGGCCTTTCCTACTCAGTTAAGCCTTTCTGGAAACACCCTCATAGCCATGCCTAACGGTGTGTTTCCTAGGTGATTCTAAATCCAAACAAGCGGCAGTGAGATTAATCTATCTGCCACAAGCTCCACCTCTTAAAGTTTATACTACCTTCCAACAGCTCGGAGCTGGGTGGATCCTGAGGGACATGAAACAACCCAGATGTCTGTTGTGATCATTAAAAATGCCTCCAGGCACAATGTTCCTGGAGGCAAAAGTCATTCTCCTGCAGATAAGTGTATGGAGTAAATAAATGTCTGCTGAATGATGCCTATACATCTCTGCTGATTGATATCATCAAGTCTGTAGTCATTTGTTATGGAAACCTAGGCCTTCCTAGTGCCAGGACCCTTTAATACAGCTCATCATGTTATGGTGACCCCCAACCATAACATTATTTTTGTTGCTAATTCACAACTGTAATGTTGCTACTGTTAGAAGTTGTAATGTAAATATCTGTGTTTTCTGATGACCCCTGTAAAAGGGTCATTCAGCCTCCAAAGGGGTCATGACCCACCCAAAGGGTGAGAACCACTGACCTAGGTAATGGCTGCAGAAGGGTTAGGGTGTCATTGGGTGTGGCCTTGTCATTGGAGTTGTGATCTAAGGTTCAAACACGCAGATAGGAAGTTACAGGGAACCACTGATGTGGACAATGGTGACTCCACGTGCAGACTGTTAGTGCAAAACACAGCTGTGCCCTCAATGGGGATAAGTGGTAATTTAGTATTTCCTTTTCTGTGACTGTGTGCATTATGCATGTTTGTAGGCATGTATAGGGGGACATATTGCGGGGTAGTGTTTATGCCTGTAGAGGTTTTAAATTGATGTTGGAAATCATTCTCCATGGTTCTTATTCACTGAGACAGGGTCTCTCAATCAAACCCAGAGCTCACCAATATGGCTCCTCTTAATAGCCAGATTGCTCTGAGGCCTTGTGAGTCTGCCTACTAAAGCTGAAATTACAAGCAGGCTGCCACCACCACCTGACATTTACAGTGGGTTCTGGGGATCCAAACTCAGATGCTCATACTTGAAAAACATAGTTCATTAGTTCTCTCTCTCTCTCTCTCTCTCTCTCTCTCTCTCTTGTTTTTTGTTTTTGTTTTTTTTTTTGTTTTTGAGACAGGGTTTTTCTGTGTATCCCTGGTTGTTCTGGAACTCACAGTCTTCTGTAGGCCAGGCTGGCTTTAAACGCAGAGATCTGCCTGCCTCTGTCTCCAGAGTGCTGGTATTTTTAAAAGCATGCACCATCAATGCCTGGCCAAGATAGTTTATTCTGAATTCTAGTGACCATGGCATGGAATATGGATTCAAGTCACTCCAAATAGTAAGTTTCAACCTGGTAACAGTTCCATGAAATTTTCAAAGTTATGGGATAAAAAAAAATCATAAATCAAAGCATTTTTCCAAGTACATTGTTGCTAACATTGCCCCTAATTTCCCAGAACTCACTGTGTTGTGGCTCCAAGGCTTTGATTATCACAGAGTCACAAATGTGGCAATCTCAAAAAATCCCTGTAGCCATTGGATTAAACACTCCTACATGGAATGAGAAAATAGGAGTGACAGCTGGGTTTATTTGATGTCCTCGGGGAAATAGCATTGTTCATTTAGGAAGTCACACCCCAGAACCTGGAGAGGCCTTGGTGGGTGAGACACTCACAAAGCAAACATGAGAAGTCGAGTTGGGATCCTCAGAAACCACATACAAAGCGGGTATGGGACCATGCTTATTTCCAGAGCTGGGGATGTGGAGACAGGATCCTCAGGACTTGCTGGCCAGCCAGGCTAGCAGAATTGGTGAGCTCTGGGTTTAGTGAGAGACCTTAAGTCTAGAAAAATCAGGTGGAAAGATACTGAGGAAGACACCTGATATTGACCTCTATTTCTTACACAGACAGACAGACACACACACAGAGGGTGGGTGGGAGAAGGAGATAGAGAAAGAGAGAGGAGGCAAACATATTCAACTACACACACATATACATCATACACACAGAATAATTATAGGCCATGGGCACACATCTTTATACACATTATGTGTAACAAAATGGGAAGAAGATTATCATAGTTAGGGTTACTATGGCTGTGACCAAACACTGTGACCAAAATCAACGTGGGGAGAAAATGGTTTATTTGGCTCATATATTCTAAATCACAGTTCATTGAAGGAAGCCAAGGTAGAAACTCAAGACAGGTAGGAGCCTGGCATCAGGAGCTCATGCAGAGGCCATAGAAGAATGCTGCTTACTGGCTTGTTCCTCATGGCTTGCTCAGCCTGCTTTCTTATAGAACCCAGCATCATCAGCCCAGGGGGTGGCACCACCCATAATTGGCTGGGTTTCCCCACTCCACTAATTAAGATAATGGCCTACAAGCTTGCCTACAGCCCAATCTTATGGAGGCAATTTACCAACTGAGGCTCCTTCCCCTCAGATGACTGTAGCTTCTACTGAGATGACATAAAAGTAGTGAGCACAGAGGTACTAAGCATGTCAGAATGCTATGCACAGTGGTTGTATCTCCTGACTCTCTGTTCTGGAACTTTTCCCCTGAACTGGCTGGATTTGTTTTTCTTTTTAAAGAATGCCATATTTGGGGGCTGGAGACATTGAGAAGGTTAGGAGTGCTTGTTTCTCTTGCAAAAGATTGGAATACAGTTCCCAGCACCCATGCAGGCGGCTCATAACTTCCCATAACTCTAGCTAGCTTTAGGGCATCTAAAGCCTTCTTTAGGCCTTCAAGGGCACCTGCACCCATGTGTTTTCTCTCTCTCTCTCTCTCTCTCTCTCTCTCTCTCTCTCTCTCTCTCACACACACACACACACACACACACACACGAATAATAAAATAAATCTCCAAGCATGCTAAATTTACTTGGGCCCATAATTGTTCACACTGAAGAAACTGTCAGGCAGTGTTTTGAAAGGGAAGAAAGCAAGCCTGTCACATCAAGGGAAACAACTGGTGGTAGTTGTTGCTACTGATGGAACTGGAGCTTTTAAGTGAAAACTCTGAGTTTTAGAAGACTCTGCCACCATGCTATAGACAGATACCCAACAACCAAAGTTCCTGGATGGGATCAGAGATATAGTGACTTTGATGTCCTGATATTGTGCAATAAAGTGTGTTGATATTTGAAAGAGGTAAATGATTCTTAATTTAATGAACCAGTCTGTTCCAGATGACCCATGCATGTTAGTACAAAACTATAGGTGGGGAAAGACACATTTGAAGCACAAGATGGATGACTGGGTTTCAGTGTTAGTCTCTGTGAAGCCATGACGATGTTAAATTCCACATTACGATTCACCTTCACCAACCCTGTCTTGTGTGTGTGTGTGTGTGTGTGTGTAGTGGGAGTGGGGTGTGCACATGCCATGCATATGCACAGAGTTGGGTTACTTCTGTGGGGTTTCTCGTTCTTCTGCTTAGACACCCATCCCTTTGTCATTTTGCTGGGTCAAGATCAGTGAAGAGATAGTGAAAAATGCCTGCATTCCTCAAGTACAGAGAGCCACTGGTGTCCCTTGCAAATTAAGAGTCAAAGGTCTTGGTTCTAAGAGTTAAAAATAAATATGACTTCACTGATTTGAGCATCCAGATGGACACATCTAGCTTCCTGCTCTAAGCTTCACCCCCACGCAGCATGAGTGGCTTGGACTATATCATATCCTTTTAGCCACAAGAACACTCACCTTCTGCTGTCCTGCCTTGAGGTACCCAGTTCCCCTACCAGGAACACCTACCCTTGTACCTCCCTCTGCCACTGAAACCTGTCCTTCCTTTCTATTCCATTCTTTTCTTTTGTCTTTAGAGAAGAATCCCTTTCCGTTCTAGTTTTGGATCCACTAACCTTTTTAGAGAGTGTCTCTGTGTGTGAATGTGTGGAAGTCAGACGTCAGAGGGAGACTTGCAGAAGTCAGTTTTCTCCTTCTACCATGTGATGTGTGTTCCTGGGTCCCAGGGATTGAACTCAGTACATCAGGCTTGGCAGCAAGCACCTTTACCCACTGAGCCATCTCACTCTTGTGAATTGTATGCTTCTTCAAAACAGGGAAATTGTTTCATCTCTTTTCTTCTTTCGGAGTGATTTCCAAGATTGCACACTCCCAAGCCTCTGGCGAAGAGTGGAGTGGAATCTGGAAGCCAGACAAAACTGCATAGGCCCCTGGGCCCTTTGTGCTGCCAGGCACTCTTCACTAGAGGGCGCCCTCAGCCGGTGCCAGAACAGATTCCTGTCCTTCTCTCCCTCTGAGCTGGGCGGGGTCTCACTATGGGAGGGGCCTGATTCACTATCGTCTCCCAACTTGCCACATCAAATATCCCCTCAGCAGGTGGGACACTCCTATTAGTGGGAGAAATCCTCACCATTACACAAGTGAAAAAATGAAAACAAGCTAGAATGGAGGAAGTGGAAAACCAGAAAATGTCATGTGTATGAGGCACAGCTGGAATGGGGAACCAGTCTCTAGACTCTAGGGTTCTGCTTAGAGAGCCAAACTATCCATTCCCGCATTCTCTCAACAAAACTTATTTAACGCCTACTGTGTGTTCCAAGGGGAGCGCATTGGTGAGCTAAATGCAAGCAGTCTACTTCCTAGCACAAGTCAGCACTCCCAGGCAGCCTGGTCCTTCCCACTCTAGCCCTTTCCTCCCAAATCTTTTTCTTCCCCAGCAGCCTCCCTGCATGGCCATCTGCTGAAAACCTGCTTGCCCTCTTGCCCAGTTCTTATGACATAAACAGCCAGCAGTCTTCAAAGGTGGAATCTAGATTCTTTGGCACCTCTGTGCAACTCCCACCTGGGATGGGGTACGTGGGGGTGGGGAAGTCCTGCTCTAAGATACCCCTATTCTTTGGGGTTTCCTTTGGAAAAGGGTAGGCCCTTGCTAGTGCACTCCGGGACTGGGGACATGGCTCAGTAGTTTGCCACAGAAGCATGAGAAGCACAATTCAGACTTTCAGAACCTATATAAAACCCTGGAAGGTACGGCAGCCTCCTGTAATCCCAACACTTGGGAGGCAGAGATAAGGGTAAGTAAGCTGGCTAGCTAAACTAGCGGAATCAGGAGCTCTTGATTCAGTGAGAGACCCAACCTCAATAAATAAATAGAGAACAACTGAATTGAAGAAGACTACTCCAGACATCAGCTTCAAGCTTACACACACACACACGCACGCACGCACACATACACCACACACATACCATATACACACACACTGTATACACATACATACATGCAAATATACACCACATACAGCATCTGACATACCCCTCAATACACACAAGCAAAAGAAAAGTCCATCAACATCCTATCCTCCTGCCTCTTAGTCACCAGCTGGATTCTGTGGGAGGGGTAGCAGGGGAGCATTAATTCACTCTTCTAGCATCAGTTGCTAGAGCATCTCTGGGAATGAGCTGTCTCTTTGTCTCAAGGGAAGAAGGCACAGTCCTCTTTGTCTTTCTTGAAAGACTCCCAGGGATGTGCTCATTGGACATTAGCCTCTGTGATTCTTAGGGTTCACTTTGGTTGGTGGGCTTATGAAAGGCAGCTTGGGCTCCTCCACCCCAACAGCTCAGTAACAGCACCCCTGTAACAACAGCCTTGCTTCCTGGAGACCAAAACCACAAGCAGAAGAGGCGTGAGATACTCACAAGCTGGGCCTGTGTGTAGGAGAGAGAGTGTGCAGCACAGAGGGCTCTGAGAACAAGAACAGAAAGGGCAATACGGTGAGACCAGCCATCGGTGGCACAACTGCCTCCCCAAACCAGGATGGCACTTCCTACAGGCAGGCGTGGGTAGCAGTCGGAGATGGCACCAGACATGTGGCTCTTCCTTGGGATCGCTGGATTGCTGACAGCAGTTCTCTCAGGTAGATCTCTTCTGTCACCTCCTACAGCTTTGCTAGAGGACCCAGGTCCTATCTGCTTGGCCCCTTGTTAGCTGTTTCCTCATGGCCACCTTTGTAGAGCCTTTTAACCTAAGACCATCCTGGTATGACAACAGCTTGGGGCTTGAGCTGCCACAGGGACCCCTTAAAGGGTTGGATGACACCCTCATCTTAAAAGGCCTCCTGGGAGTGAGATGAATGAGCTTTATGCCTGACTTGGGTTCTAGGCCTGAGGAGAGAAGCACCCCACTCACCTATAGGCTCAGGAAGCACCCCCTACTCCCACCTTCATATCATCTCACAGGAAGGAAGGGACCACTCCTTTGAGAAGGAGGACCAGCCAGCAACAGTATTTTCCATGTTAAGCTCCAGAATGGGGTTCACGAGGATCAGACAGAATCCAGGGAGACCCAGGGGACCTATAGACCATCATTCTTATTGACTTTGGTTCAACCTCTTAGATTAATTTGAGACACAAATTATCAAGAAGGCTCTGAGTTCCTGAGGTGCCTCCAAGTGCTGAGGTAGTCTTGCATCCTGGGCTTGGGTTCTGGAGCAAATGCCCAAGGTCACCAGACACTTGTGAGGTGCTATAGAGTGCAGAAGCCAAGTTAGCAGAAACAGGCAATAGCCTAGAGACTCAGGAATCCCTGCACATGGTAGGCTTTCACATTTTAGGATAGGAAGATGGTACAGAGACAGACGTGGTCTAAGGAGTTAGGTCTGCCCTACAGAAGGGGAGTCCAGGCAGAGGGACAGGGGTATAAGGCTGGTCAGATATTATGAGCACTTAGGGACTTCTAAAGGAGTGCCTTCTTTCTATCTGGATTTTCAGGCATGTCATCCAAATTCCCTGGTGTTAAATTGGCTTGTGTTTTGCACAGTAGAGGCTTGGGCTTTGCTGTTCTTTCTTGACCAGCTGTTTCCAAAGCACGGGCTCTCAGAGGTCAGCCTCCTGCAAGACCTCCTGATTCTTCCTGTCCATCAGTGCCACCATCCCTGCCTTTCCTAAGAGGCCCAGCACAGGCTCAGGATTAAGTCCTAAAGGGAAAGGACTGCTGGCTGCTAAGACTGGGGCCAGCTCCTTCTCTTTCCACTGCCTCCCAGTAAGGATGAGGGCCGGGGCTGAGCTGAATACTGAGCCCTTTGTGCTGAAGCTGATAGGTGGCGGTCCTCAGTCTGAGATGATAGGTCCAGGGTGATGCCTAGGGGAAGGCAAGACCTCAGCAGCAGGCAGGCTCCAGAGAGCCTACCCTCAGGTATGGGTTGCACCTGGCCCCATGCACAGTGTCAATACCGTCAGCTCCTTCCTGTCCTTGGGTTGATGTCAGTTGACCCGCTTTTAGTTACTGATAGAAGTTTAGTTTTGAAAGAAAACTTGGTTATGTTGTAAGTGGGAAAACCTTATCGTTCAGAAATGAAAGGGAAAGCATGGAAATGAATGGTGGCAAAACACAACCTGAGGCTACTGAAGTGGTGGCACCAAAGCCCTAGATAGAGCTTAAGGCCTATGCCATTCTTCTCTCCCAGTTAGAGAGGTGATGAGGGAGGAGACAAGGACATCCGAGTTCCGAATCATTATTTTCTTCAGAATTTGTCGGTCACTCCGAGTAGGGAACAGGCCCCTCGTTTGTCAATGCTCTTTCATCAGTGCCTGATGGTCTATGTCCCATGGAGAGATGTCCTGAGAGGACAAGCTTTGCAGGTGTAAGGAAAACTGCACCCTAAAGTGACACTATGTCTCCCTCTTGGTGATGTCTAGGAGGCTGAGTCTCTGGGCCAGGGTCTGAATGTTCCTTCCTTTCTGGCTCATTTGTCAGGCCCCACTGGCTGGAGACAGATCTGTGGAACTGTGTACAGAGTGGCAGATCTGTGTTGAACCACATGTGCTTGATGAAAGGATGTTAAGAGAAAAGAGAAAGAAGAGGTAGAAAAAGTAATGAACAGCAAGAAGAAATGGAGCAGGAAAGTGAAGCCCAGGAAAGAGTTCTGGAGCTTTCTGTCTGGGAGCAGTGTCCAAACTTGAGCAGTCCAAACCTTGCTTGGTTCTTTTCTGGGAGTCAGGGGCTGGTGAAGGTCAGGGGTTGGTGGATGCCAGTTCTCCTGGGAGCTACAGAACTCTCCTCTGCCTAGGGTTGGTACCTAGCTCTCTACTCTGAGTCCCATATGGCTTTCTCCAGCTTCTCAACTCTGGCAAGGCCTGCGTGTTACCAGGTGACCAGGACTTAGGGAGACAGATCCACTGGGTCCCGTTCTGTGCCTCAGTTTCCTGATCATCCAAGGTGGGAAAGTGACTGAGATAGTGAACTAGAAGCCCTAACTGGAGGGAGGATGGGGTTAGGAAACTGGAGTTTTCACCCAGTGTTTCTAATTCACCAGATGCCTAAGCGCCCATCCTTCCCTGGTCCCCATTTTCCCAGTTGTGTCCTGAAAAGGCAGTTTGTAACTATTTTAAAATTATAATACTTCAGGCTAGAGATACTGCTCTGTGGTTGAGCATTTGTCTAGCATGTGCAAGGGGCCCACCTCAACGCCCAGCGCCACACATTCAGAAATTAATTTTTGAAAATTAATCTATTTTTCTTATTAGTAAATATAAGTTTTATTTTATTTATAAGCTTGATAATTTCAAGGGGCCTTTGAGCCAACCAGGTAGGAGAGAACTTTTTAAAAAAAAAAAATAGTAAATGCCCCTTACTAATTAATTCTAGCTAATTAATTCCCTCAGCTCTATGCTGTCCAATATGGCGACCATTGTGTTACTTCTGAGATGTGTCAGTGCAAACAAATTCTGAAAATGAGTTAAAATAAATTATGTATATGTGTGTGTGTGTGTGTGTGTGTGTGTGTGTGTATTAATACAACCCATAGCACATGTAGAGGTCCCAGGGCAACTTTTAGAAATTGTTTTTCTCCTTTCAATATGTGGATCTTAGAGATGGAACTCAGGTTGTAAGCACCTTTGCTCACTGAACTATCTTGCCAACCCATCTTTGATATTCTAAACTAAATTTAGGAATCAAAAGACTCAAATCTTCACACACGTACACCCTCGATGAACTCAGGTCCTTACAGGTGCTAGGCAAAGACTGTGCTGTGAGCTAACCTCTCTGATCCACGGATCCCTTTCCTTTCCCATCAGAAAGCAAAGCCATCCTAAGAAGGTAGTTCTCTGTCCTAAGACTCTGACATAAGTAAAGTGACTGTGAAATTCTCCTAACTACTTCAATGATTTTAATGGACATTATCAAATCTTCTTGAATTTTTATTATTAGGTTTTTTGTTTTGTTTCTGCTTGTTTGTTATGAGATTTATTTCTATGTACATTGGTGTTCTGTCTGCATGTCTATGCAAGGGTGCCAGATCCTCTGGAACTGGAGTTATAAACAGTTTCGAGCTGCCATGTGGATGCTGGGAATTGAACTCAGGTCCTCTGGAAGGGCAGCCAGTGATTTTAGCCACTGAGCCATCTCTCCGGTCCCCTTTGGATTTTTAAATTAAACCTCGAACTGAAAGCAGTTGCTCTATCACATGCACGAGAAGCTCTGAGGGCCACATGTCCTCAAATATCGTGAACACAGGATTTTTACATACTAATGCACAGAATTTGACCAACTTTCACTCTGTGTACCTCCAGAAATACTAGAAGGTTCTATTTATTTAATCATGTACACTTTGTAAAGCCTAACCTCCCTGAAGAGGTGTTCAGGAGGTTGGAGCTTTCTCGACCAGAGAGAAGTTGTCATCTCAGTGGACTCTGTTGAGGTTGGCATTGTCGTTTTATCAAAATAAAAGATGTGATTCTTCTGTGCTGTCAATAACCATGCTGGAGGACAAAAGTCCTCCAACTAAGCAGTCCTTTAACCAGTAGTTTCTGGGTACAAAGGACAAAAAACTAATCTTCTATGTCTGTGTCCTCACCTGGGGGATTAAAATCCAGCATGTGCCCATTTTCCATCCCATTCTGTGTCCCATTCTTCTTGCCTTTAACACAACTCACAGATGCATCAGTGACACAGGACAAGCTTTGACGTCATCTGGCTTCTTGTGCTGTCTGGCCACAGATGACAAAGGATAGGGGACAATTGGCATGGCTGGTACACCGGTGGCCATCACATGCAGTAGAGCTGGCACATGTGGTAGCTGCCTCAGTAGGCAGATGTAGATGGTTTCAGAATGATCTTTGAGGATTAAGATACATTGCTGATAGCTCTCAGGGTTTGTTCTGAGTTTGTCAAGGCCTTCTTTGCTGCCCACACCAGCCTCACTTCCTTACAAGAAAGCTCATGACATAGCCAGGCTTTGACTGTTATTTTCTGAAGCTAAAAACTCCAAGATTTTCCCCGAGACAAGGAAAAATAAGCAGCAGTTGGGGATGGGGGAGGGGTTCCAAAAAAAAAATGGCTCAGCCTAATCTGGTGACCTGAATTAGATCCCTGAGACCCACATGGTGGAAGGAGAGAACAGATTCACATAACTTGTTCTCTGACCTCCATGTGCGTATTATATAGCACAACATAGGAAAGAAAGAAACAAGAAAGAAAAAAGAAACAAACCTCAAAGAAAGAAACAAAAAAACCAAAGAAACAAACAAAAATGAAACAAATAATCAAAGAAAGAAACAAACAAACAGAAAAAGAAACACAGGAGGGAAGAGAGAGAATGTCAGTGAGCTAGTGAGTAACTCTGACCGATCAGGACAGGGCTGTAGGGTCTAATAGAAAAAGGCCATTAGGAACCAGGTCACCTTCCCTATGCCTGGATCATAGACTGAAGCCACCAATTTCAATGACTGTACCTGAGCTTAGAACAGCGCTTAGAAGCCCCTGTGGACTGGCATTCCAGGTCGCCAGTGTCCTACCACCGGTTAACTTTTTTTAAATGATGTTTTAAAGTGGTCTCGGAATCCACATGGCTCACAGGGAAAGCTATTGAAAAGCACCCGGATGTGCTATCAACAAAATTAAATGCCACAGAAACAAAGAAATGTCACTAGGCACTAGATGCCAGCCATATGCTTTGCTGTTCTTTCTGTTCTCCAAAGCATCAGTTCTCAACCTGGGGGGTCAAAGGACCCTTTCACAGGGGTTGCTTAAGATCATTGGAAAACATAGATATTTGCCTTAAGATTCGTAACAGTAGCAAAATTACAGTTCTGAAGTAGCAATGAAAATAATTTTGTGGTTGGGGGTCACTACAGCATGAGGAACTGTGTTAAAAGGTTGCAGCATTAGGAAGGCTGAGAACCACTGCTCCGAAAGGAGGGTTGTGTGTGTCAGAGAGGCATTTGCAACCAGGCCCACAGGAAGCTTTCTCCTCCATGACAGACTGCAAGGGAAACAGCTCCGTGGTGATAGTGTTGAGGTGGTGGCCAGCAAAGCCATCGTACAAACTTTTGGGTGTGTACTTGCTCTTTGAAAACACTTCAACGAAAGGGGAGAAGGCTTGGATCAATGCTCTCTTGACAAGACTCAATCTCAGCTGCCCGGAACATTCTTGGATATAAAGGCCCTATATTAGGTAGCCCAAGGCACTCTGAGAAGCCCCCACCTTTCTCTGGTGAGCCTTGAAATAGGCATGACACCCAAACTTATGCCCCGTGATCCAGCTCTGATTTGGATTTTTAAGGAGGCCAGACTTCAAACACAGGTATTGCTCCTCAGCAACCTTCCACCGTGTTAAGAAAGCATCTTTGGCTGGCTGGAGCTCACAAATTAGATTAGTGTAACTGGCCAGATCGCTCCAGGGATCTGCCCATCTCTCCTCCCAGTGCTGGGACTATGAACGCATGCCACCATGCTCAGCTTATTTTGCGTGAGACCTGGGGATTGAAATCAGGTCCGGTGCTTGCAAAACTGTCACTCTACACAGTCAACTCTGGAAAGTGGATTCTCCATGGGTTGGGAAAGATGGGGAGTCTTTGAAGGGGTAAAGTCAGGATGGGTTTGGGAACAAGCTCTCACCTTTTCTAACTCTATGGGGTAATCTCAGGCAAGTTCCTTCTTCTCTCTGATTCGAGTTTCTTCCCTGAAAAACAAACATATTGAACACTAAGGTTGGATCTTTGCCCTCTAAATATGTTCCTGGAGACCACAGGCTGAAAGAGCTGAGATCCAGTAGAAACCCAACCTCAGGATGGACACAGTGTGTCACAACCCTAACCAAGACCCTGGGTTAGACAGGCTTGCTTCCAATCCCAGCTCTGCGTGACCTGCAAGCTACAGATAGCAATGCCAGGCTTGCCTAGGTGGTCAAGTCAACTTAGATCTTACATCCAAAGTTCCTGAGCAAACTGTGGCATTCAAAATGTTATATTAGAAACCTGTCACGTGGGACCAAAGGTAATTAACCTTGTGCATATGCACAGGACTTGGTCATTAAACCAGCACTATTTGCAGAGTGAACTCATTTACCCATAAGACAACTCTTTTTCATAGATGCACAGGAGGCTCAGCATATTTCAGAGACTTAGCAAAATCCAGGGTTAACCTGGCCCAGTATGGCCACAGATATAAGCCGGTGAACTCTAACCCCCACCCATCATTAGGGACTTCCATTTTCTGAGTCTCAGATTAGATGTTTATCCTACCCTATCCTCACAATTCTGAGGCAATCATCCCCATTTTAGAGGTATGGGAATTGAGGCCCAGACGATTATATAATTTGTCTCAGTGGTGGCTCATGCTGAATTTAAAAAAAGAAAAAAAAGTCATGTCTGGAACTGGGGAGATGGTTCAGTGGGTAAGGTGCTAGCCTTGTAAGCATGCGGATTTGCATTTGTACCTCAGGACCCGTGTTAGAAAACAAAAGTCTGGCATGGTGGTATGCAGTTGTAATCCCAGTCAGGGGAGTCAGTGACATATGTGGATCTCTGTGGTTTGCTAGCCAACTAGCCCAGCCAACATAGTACAATTCTGGCCAGAGAGAGGTCCTACCTCCACGAAATGTTAGCTGTGACACACTAAGAAAAATATTAGGTGTCTTGGGGTGCTGCGAGGGCCCCACAGCTGCTTCAGTAAGGGGTAATGTAGCCGAGGCATGGGACAGAAGAGGAGGAACAAACCAAGGCCCAGGTTTCCGCCCACCATTTTGTAGGTTCGGTGGCCTGACAGCCTCCTGCCTGAAAATGGCACCTGACACAGACCGACAGTCAGTGTAGCTGATAAGCTGTTGGGCAAGCTATGAGGCCGGGCCTGGCATACCTGAGAGATTGGGGATAGGGTCTTTGCATGGGGAAGCAATTTCTTGCTTGCCTCTACCAGAGACTGAGCTTCTGGGTCCCCACAAGTGTTTATGATGGGAGAATATTAGAGCCAGCTCCATGTTTCCAGGCCACTCCTGGCCTGGCTGATGTCACCAGACAGTGTCAACAGATACCCAAGGGGTCTGTGTGGGACTGAAGGCATGGGCTATTGGGAAATAGAGGCAGGTTAGAAGAGGAGAAGCCTCAGAGTTGGGGTTTCTTCTGAGTACCCTACCCTCAGTTAGGAGGTCACCTGTCACTGTCTGGGTCAGGAAAGACACTAGCAAAGTATCTTCTGAGGTGGAGACAAGGCTAGCATGGATCTGCCCTGTTTACAGCAGAGCAAGGTGAAGGTTAAGAGCCATCAGTTTCTGATAGACCTGCTAACCAGCATCCCGCCCCCGTGTGCCCCCCCTCATCACCACCACACACTACCTGTCTCTTTGCCTCTTCCTCAATGAGGTTAGGAGGGAGGGTTTTATCTGCATGACAATATGCTTTTAGCTAGGGTGTTTACCTCTTCCTGGAGGGGTACCTGGGGGACAGACTTGGGGTCAGAGCAGAGGTGACAGTTCATCACTGGGCTATGAGAAACCCAGTTTCTACCCTTCTCTTTTTTTTCTTTCTGGACACAAGAATTAAATTCCTTGGAGAAATGTCTTCTTTTCAGATGAGATGCTGGACATACAATAGTATCCAAGCTGGAGGGAACTCCAGAGTGGCCAACTAACTGCTGCTGTTTGTCAGAAGAGGAAAGCACTTTGCCCAGACTTCCAACCATTATGTGCATCTCATTTGCTTTATCATTTACTTTCAAAGTGGATTTTAGGCTGTGGAATACTGTCTTTTTCCCTCTAAGTGAGCCAATATGTTTTAGTTTGTCCCTTAGATTGTATTGCTATTTTGTTTTGTTTTGTTTTTGAGACAGATCCTTTGAATCTGACTATGTAGCCAAGGCTGGGCTCAAGTAATCCTCCGGCCTCAGTTTCCCAAGTTGCTAGAACTATATTCATGTATTGTCATCTCCATCATTAGTTTTTTTTTCCCTTTGTGAGAATTTCATGCATACAATGAAATCTGGTCATATATACCCCCTTTCCCCTCCTAACTTCCTGCTCCCTGTTTTATAACCAATAACTCCAATTAGTGATGCCCACAAGTGCAGGGGTGTGGGTCATCCACTGTAGGAAACCTACAGTGACCACACCCTCGAAGAATGGTTCTCTCCTGTAGAAGCCATCAATCCCCAACAGCTCCTCAGCAGGGATGTGGCCTGGAGGTCACCTCTCCCATCGGTGTAGGAACCTCCGCTAGCTTCGTCCTGAGTTATGGCTTCTGCTGTTGTGTGCTCATGTGTGCGATAGGTACATCACCTTCAGACAGCACCTCTCGGCACTACTCCTCACCCTCTAGCTCCTCCATTTTCTTCTGTCTCCCCTTCTGAGATGGCCCCTGAAGAGGTCCCATTTAGGGTTAGATGTTTTAGTTTTAAAAAAAAAAGATATTCTCTTATACAATGGCAGTGCACTCTACAAAAATCAGGAAACTAACCCAGAAGATTCTGTGGATCAGTCCAGTAACATCTAGAAGAAATTTCTGCTCAACGTTCTGTGCACGATTCTCTTGTCTATTCTCTTTCACCCACAATGATTTACCAGCGTTTTTCAGTTGTGAGCCTAGCCTCTAATGGCGGAGGCATCTCTCCAGCCCTTACAAGCTTTTTCTTTCTCTTTCATGGCGTCAATCTTGAAGCATGTAGAACAGTTGTTCTGCGAAATGACTCAACTCTTGTCTGACAATTACTCCTGACAGATTTGAGTCATGCCATGTTGGGCAGGGATGTCACAGGTTGATGTGCATCCATCTCAGTGCCTCTTTTCAGGAAGTACATGGAATGGACTGTCTCATTGCTGTTGGCCTAACTGATCACTTTCTGCTGGGCTGCTCTAGTAGAGCTTTCTCTTCCTTCTCTGGGATTAATGAGCATTTTCTAGGTGGATATATAAATACATAAGTGTTCTGGTTCCTGCAAACCTTTGCTGACTCCATAACATGGATAATCCTTGCCCTAATCAGTTATTAGAATTATGGCTGCTAGTCTGTGATCTCAGAAACTCCTTCTTCGTGTATCATTACTCATTTGGTTTTCTTAGCTGCTTTAGTGGGTGCATGTGTGCATGGTACGTGGAAGGCTGGTGGGAATGAAACCAAGGCTGGAATCTGCCCTCAGGGGAGCCTCATGGCTGCCATCTTCTCCTGCCTCAGGTGTTGGAGTTTGGCTCAGCAACTCTGCCACTGTGGGGCATTTTCCTTCCACTTGGGACTCCAGTATTATGAGTTGAATACTTTTTTAAGCTACAGAAATTATGGAAAAAGCCAAATAAACACATTTTAATTGCTATTATTTCAGAAAGTAATACACACAGGAAAAGTGATAAAACAGCCTGGATTAGAGATGCATGGGAGAGCTCCGAGGGCATCTGAGCAGAATCCTGGGTGACACCCATCTGTGGATGCTGACATCAGGGAAGATGTTGTTCAAGGCACAGGGAATAGCTGCCGTTCAGGGTGTGTGTGTGTGTGTGTGTGTGTGTGTGTGTACACATATGAGCATGTGTTCACATGTGTTTGTGTGTTAACAAACTACAGAATGTGTATAGAAGTCAGAGAACAACTTACAGGAGATGGTTCTTTGGATTAAACTCAGGTTGTCAGGTTTAGCAGCAAGCACCTTTGCCAGCCTAGACCACCTTCAGAGTTTTCTTGAAGTACTGGAAAAGCAGAAAGAGTGTTATTTGTTTACTATGCAATTCAGTTCCGCTTAATCTTTTTTCTTCAGAACCAAGGCTGCTGTGGGGAAAGTGTCACTAATTAGTGGAAGCAGTCATGGATAGAGGCAAATGGGATGGTGGGGCAGGGGATGCTTTGTGAGAGACAGGAGTACAGATTATAGTCAGTGCTGGTAGCCAAGGGAGTGCCCTCTAGCTCGCTGGTCCAATGTCCCCTTTCATAATAGAGAAACTGAAGCTACAGAAAGGATCGGGGACTTCATGAAGATGGCCACAGTATCTGGCCTCTTTTACCAGTTTTCCCCACTCCCGCCCAATTCTAGTGAAAATTCAGCAGCAATGTAAACATTAGTCATCCTTATTGTAAAAACCTTGTAACAACCACATTAAAAAAGAATAGAAAGAGACCAGAAGTCTCATGCAGCTCACCTTTTGTCCTTGAAGAAAGCAGTTGTTAATTCTCAGAAGCACAGAGGATGGTTTTTGGCCCATCAGCACATAAGTGGGGGTGCTAATAAGTAGGCACAGGCAGCTTCTGAGCACCTTTTGTTGAGTGGCTGGGAGCACATGGTCCCCTGCGGTCCACCAACAACACTAAGCTCTATCCCTTCCACTGTGAATTTGAGAAAATCCTCACCAGTAGATCAGCCCCTCAATCCCCAGCTGTGACAAACCCTGTGGCTCCCCTCAGGCTTTGGTAGATAATATTTAGTCACCAGCATCTGTGAGACTGTTTAAGCTCTAGATATATCAGCATAGTCACAAACTTCAGGCTTTAGAAGGACTCTACAAACATCCAGAAGCAAAGGAAGACTGTTCCTCCATCTTTCTGGTTCCTGTGTTCTCTTCTAAAATTCTCTAGAGTTCTAGCCTTCTCCCTCCAAGCTACTGTTGAATTTCTGTTGCCGAAAGGAGTGTAGAGGTGGGTGATTTAGTGTCCTAGGGCTAAATGACAAAGTCCCAAAGACTAGGTGATATCGATAAGAGATATTTATTTTACACAGCCCTGGAGGTTTGAATTAAGGTCCGGGGTCAAGATGTCAGTCACTGTGGTTCTTACAAAGGTCTGTGAGGGAGTGTGTGTTCCCATCTCCTGTGAGGGAGCATGTGTTCCCATCTCCTAGCTTCTGCATCCATCTTGGGTGTCCATCTTGGGTGCTCCTTGGCCTATAGAAACATTACTCCAGGGCTGGGGCTAGAGCCCATGTGCTAGACTGCTTCACTAGTGTTCAGTAAGTCTTAGGCTCGATCCCCAGCACCACGTAAACTAGGCATGGTGGTGTACACTGTCACCCCAGCACTCAGGAAGTGGAGGTGCTGGAGGATCAAGGGTTCAAAGCCAAGCCTGGCAGTGGTAGTGCACACCTTTAATCCCAGCACTTGGGAGGCAAAGACACGCGAATTTCTGAGTTTGAGGCCAGCCTGGTCCTGGTCTACAGAGTGAATTCCAGGACAGCCAGGGCTACACAGAGAAACCCTGTCTCAAAAAAAAAAAAAAAAAAAAAAGAGTTCAAAGCCATTCTCAGTTCCAATGAGTTCAAGGTCAGCTTGACCTTGTCTCAGAAAACAAATGGCAAAATGCCACTCCAGTCTCTGCCTTCACCTTAACTTAGCCTTTTCCCTAGGCACTACGTCTGTGTGGTTTTATGAAGACACCAGTATTGGATTGCGACCTGCCCCCACAGGCCGCATTTTAACTCGATGAGCTCCACAAACACTTTATTTTTAAATAAGGCCACATTCTGGGATAACTGGAGTTTAGATTCTAAATTTAATTATAATGGTAAAAATATTACACAAATGCAAATACCAAAAATTAAAAGAACATGAATGGACAATGATGTCATTTCTGTGTGTTAGAATAATGCCTACATTTTTATTAGCTTCAAAATAACTAAATTTCATTATGGTATTTGAAAGTTTTTACTTATTTTTATTTTATATGTATGAATGTTTACATGAATGCATGTATGTGCATGCGTGGTGCTCTCTGAGGCCAGAAGAGGACACTGGATCTCCTGGAACTCAAGGTATTGATGATTCTGAGTTATCATGTGGATGCTAGGAACCAAATCCAAGTTATCTTCAAGAACAGCAACTTCTCTTAACTACAGAGCCACCTCCCCAGCCCCTCAATATGGCACTTGAAAAATAGTTTGTTGCTATTTTTCTTCTGGCTTCTCCCACCAACCAGCCCCCTGCTTCCCACCAATAGCTGTCTTTCCACATGTACGTCACATGACTTTAACCTCACACTTCTCAATCCATCTTTCCCTCCTAACGGTCTCCTAGCTAGTCTCATAGAGTTTTTACCTATACACAAGTTCATACACACACACACACACACACACACACACACACACACACAAAGGGCAGGCTCTGTGGGTAAGAGAGAATGTGTTTGGTTTCTCTCTGAGCCTGGGTTGTCTCAGTAAATACAGTCTTTTCTAGTTCTCCCTGTTTTCCTGAAAATTTAGTGGCTTTATTTTCTTAGCAGCTGTATAACAATTCCACTGTGTATGTACACCACATTTCCATTACCCTCTCATCTGTCGATGGACATCTAGACTGGTTCCTTTTCCTGAGAAGATTGTACAAGTACCTATGTTGTGGGACAGAGTCCCCTGGGCATATACCCAGGAGTATTGTAGTTCCATTTATAACTTTTTGAGGAATCTCCCTACTGATTTTTACCGTGACTATGCTAGCTTGCAGCCATATCAACAGTGAATAAGTGTCACTTTCCACATGTGCATATACTGTCCACGATGCAATGCCTCAGTAGGAGGAATGGAAGCCACTGGAGCCTCGTACATTCATACCTCAGCAACAACCTGTAAGATCCTTCACACCTCAGAGGAGAGATAAAGATTACAAATGGCATTTTAGGTCAGGTCTCTCCTCCAACAGAGTTATAAAGCCGTTTTCTCAGATTTGCAGCACGGCTATGTAAGAATGTTCTCAGGGTGGTTACTAAGGCAGGCCCTAGGTGTCTGTACTTTCTGTCACTGCCTAACATCTCTCAGGCAGAGGTTAGGTTGACAAAACTTACTGAGGCTCAAAAATAGAAAGCAAGGGATTTGAACCCACCTCAACCTGACTCCAAAGTCCACATACTTACCAAGCTGTGGAGCCGACTCCCCTCTCTCAAAGGTTCCAGAATTTTAAAACGAAGTCATGGAGGAGTGTGGTGGTGCATACTTTTAATCCTAGCACTCTGGAAGCAGAGGCAGGCAGATCTTTGAGTTAAAGAGATTAGCCTGGGCTATAGGGTGAGTTCCAGGACAGCCAGAGCTACACAGAGAAATCTTGTCTTAAAAAACCAGAACTCCAGGAAATAAAACAAAACAACCAAATAAAAAAACCAAACCAAAACAACCAAATAAACAAAACCAAACCAAAACAACATCAAAACAAACAAACAAATGAAACCAGAAGAGGAGGCTGGGGTGAGCAGCCCATCCATATGAGGCAGATTATCACCCCAAACAGTGGGTACTAATTGCCAGAGCCTGGGGTGGCCACCTCACACCTCTTCAGAACTTTACAGGTAGTCCTTATACTTTGGCCTTGACAAATGTTCCATCAAGTCACTTCCAGCCTCATGTGGAAGACTTATGGACTCTGTATGAAGGAGAGGTATTGACAGATGATATTCAGAGTCTGAGAAAGCCACATTGCACTCTCAGCACTAAGGCTGAGATTTGAATGTTTTTGCCAAGAAGCATGAGTTCCCTGTTGTACCATCTCACTGGTGAAGAGAAGTGTGGCTGGGGAGGGGGTACAGTAGGAGTGGCAGGTTACTGTTCTACACAACTGTATCTTAACCACTCACCCTCCGAGAAGGTACATGCTAGCTAGCTAGCTTAGGCTGTTAGGCAAAGAAATGAGTCTTTGAATAGAATCTCTATCACTTCCTTATCCTTGAGAGAGCCTACTTGTCTTTAAGACATCATTGTTAGCCAGGCAGTGGTGGCACATGCCTTTAATCCCACCACTTAGGAGGCAAAGGCAGGTGGATTTCTGAGTTCGTGGCCAGCCTGGTCTACAGAGTTAGTTCCAGGACAGCCAGGGCTACACAGAGAAACCCTGTCTCAAAAAAAAAAAAAAAGAACTGGAAAGACATGGAGCTGTCACAGAAGCATCCACAATGTGACTTACAGAGTGTTGTATAGGGTAACTCTATGGCCAGATAGCTCAGAGTATGGTTCTGGATGCAGAGCTTCCTGCTATCGAATTCTGGACATGTTGCTTAGTAACTGTTATTTTGGAGAGGCCATTACATGCTGCTGAGCCTCAACTCTCTCATTTAGAACCTTAGATTTAATGGGTCCCTAACAGAGATGATGAGTGTATGCAATATATATGTATACATATGCATAAGCATATACATATACATCATATACCCCACACAGGGAGTTTGTGGTAGGTACTCAGATGCTGTCTCCATTACCTAGGCCTAGCTGGACCCTGAACCACAGGTATATGTAGCCATTGGTGACTCCCAGACCCGACTGTTACTGACACATGGTGGTCATGGAACATCAGATTGTGCGGCGTCAGTCCTTCTCTAGCTCCTCTTTGAATCTGGCATTATTCCGGGCTTCATTTAAAGCCAGGTGGTGAATAAAAGGAGGACCACTGGATTAGGGACTCTATGGACGCAAGAGCGATGTTTATCAGCCTGGCTGCTGAGTTAGGGCTTGTTCCTGGGGCCTAGGGAACCCTGGGCTCTGTCCAGCCTGGAGAGGTCTGTGTTTCCTGTTGAGGTAGGATGGGCATGGCTTCTAGTGGCTTCTGGCACCCACCATTGAGGTACCCTTCTCTTATGAGATTTCAGCTGCCTTAGAAAGGGTTTGGTGTCATCCTTAGCCCCCAACCTCCACTCCACGGCCAGGAGACTGTTCATCCCTTGCCCACACTCAGACTTTGTGTGCCTAGAAACTGCTGTCCTAGCATCCTGGGAAGGCCTCACTGGAGCCCGACCCCCACACCAGCCAGTGGGTGGGGACAGGCCCCAGGAGGTGATAATCAGCCCAGTAGTTTCAACCTCTGCGCCTTCCAGCCTTCACACAGACGGCCAGGCTGTAGACCGTTTCCTTCTTGACTTTAAACTCTTGAGTCTAGTCCTACACACCAGCCCAACCTACCTCCCGGTCTCTGCTCATGGCATCTCCTGAAGTTTCTGTCTTCTCTCATGTGTGGAAGCCACCTGCTTATATTGGAAAAATTGGATCTGGAGAGCAAGCTTGGACCCAATCCTCAATCAGTTCTCTTCAAGCCATGTGACCTTGGGCTGAAAATGTAATTTCTCTGAGTCTCTTAGTAATTGAAATGGATGAGTTTTTTTCCTTTCAGGTTTATGTATGTGTATGGGTGTTTTGTCTGCATGTATATCTGTGTACTACATGTGTGCAGTGCCTGTGGAATCCAAAAGAGGGTCTCAGAGCCCCTGGAACTAGAATTACAGATGGTTGTTAGCTGTCATGAGGGTTCCAGGAATCGAACCAGGGTCCTTTGGAGGAGCAGTCAGATCTTCTCAGCAGCCATCTCTCTAGCCCCTGGGATGGGTTTCATAACATTCCCTCATAGGATGTTATTCATTCAACTATGAGGCACAGAGAAGTTCTTGGTATGTGTGGATATGCTTCACCAGACCAACAAGAAAGCTCCTTCTTGAAGGGTCATTAACCTGAATGTCGTTGGCCTCTATAACCACTGATTCAGTAAATTCCTTAACTCAGATGAGCATGGTGGTGACACTTGTAACCCTAGCTAAGAAGGCTGAGGTGGGGGAATAGTAAGTTCTAGGCCTACCTGGCCTACACAGCACAGTTTATGGCCAGTCTATTTAAAACAAAACAAAGCAACAAAGAACACTTACATATTTAGCACATGCTAGACCCTGGCTGTAACTCTTAGTACTGAGCAAACAAAAACAAGATCTTCCTGGATTGGCTGGCTACCCTGCCTCAGAAGAGCAGTCATCATCCTCCTTTGTGTTTCTGAGGTTCCTTCGTTTCTCTGTCACCATCTATATCCTATGGATAGGATTCTTGACACTTGGGCCTTCAAGCTGGGTGGTAGCCAGAAGGTATGACAAGCTCCCATACCTCCACTTCCTTACAGAAGATCAGCTGGCCTGGGTATGGCTCAGGTGACACTACTCCATCCATCACAAGGTGTGAGTGACTCTGAGGTCTGAGTGATAGAGTCCAGAATAGTCTCCATCTGGGCTCAGATCCTTGCTCTGCGTCTTAGGAGCTCTATTGTTCCAGAAATTTCATTCATCTCTTGAATCCTATCTTTTTACCAGTAAATTTGCCTCTGAGCACTGTTACAGAGATTGAAACCCACAGTTCTTAAAAAAAAAAAAAAAAAAAAAAAGGCAAAAGACATTTGGCTGAGCATATCACTGTGACTCGGGTGATTTTCAAAGGCCCTACACAATGTGTTCATTAATTCTTTTTATATTTATCACTAAAATTGAATATAGTAAATGTTACAGGATTTAGAAAGTACAGAACCATGCCTATAATGCTACCTTCAAAGGTTGTTCTTGTTTAATTATTTAATATGCATGCCACAGTTTCTGTGTGGCAGTAACAGGACAATTTTTGAGAGTCTGTTCCCTCTTTCTGTCATGTAGGTTCTGAAGCTAGAACCAAGGTCATCAAGCTTGGCAGCAAGCCCCTTTCCACTGAGCCATCTTGATGAGCCTCAAAGACAGATCTTGTTCCATTGCATTCTATTACAAAATGTTTAAGAATTGTGATAAATATCACAAACACCCAAGTGTTTTAACAAGCCAAGCTCATCCTTACCCTTCAAATTTAAGCAATGTTTTCATTTTGCCATATTTGCTCAGATCTTATGAAAAATCACTAATTAGAACGAAAATAACAGACATTATCAAAAGCATTCCTTGTCTTCTGCCGCCCAGGGTATGTACTCTCCAGAACCAGCATGGTATATATGCTTCTTTTCCTCCATGCTTTTCTATTTTTATTACACAAAATTTCATTGATGCACTGAGGGCAGTGTCAGAATATGAGCTGAGCTGTATATAGATGGTATTCTCCCATCTGAGTACAAAGCAGGACCAACCCTGCTTAGCTTGTGTGATCAGACAAGGCCACGAGTGTGTAGCTGTCTTGGCTACTTTGTGGGTTCTTCTCTCTTCCAGCCCTCTCCACCCTTTTTTCTTCCAGCCTTTCACTAGAACACTTCCAGCCGTAACACTAGATAGGAAAGTAAAAAGAATAGAGAGGAAAGGAAAGAGATCCCTGAGTAAAGTCAAGAGTGGGAAAGGAGGGGATGTTATCGTTAGACTACTTCCTGCTGATAAGGGGCAGAGAGTTCCTTGGGGCAAGTTTGATCTTTGCTGTCAGGATATCTAATTTCTTCTTGTTGTTTCTCCTTTGTACACGACTACTTAACAAACCACAACCAACCGAAATCCACACTGCCTCTCAAGGCGCTCACGTTTATTTAATCTCTGAAAAGTCCCTAAAATTCCAAACGTCACTCAATCACAGAAACTATCTGCAGCAAAATCCTGCCTCTGCTAGAACACGAAGCAGACTGTGGACGGTCCAAAGAAGCCCCATATCCCACACCTGGGATTAAAATGAAAACATATTCTTATAATATTTCTGTGTTTTTCAAAGAAACCCAAACTAGATGGCTCAGCAGTGAAGAGCACTGACTGCTCTTCCAGAGGTCCTGAGTTCAATTCCCAGCAACCACATGGTGGCTCACAACCATCTGTAGTAGGATCCAGTGCCCTCTTCTAGTGTGTCTAAAGATATACATAAAATAAATAAATCTTAAAAAACAAAAACAAAAAACTGAGTATCAGGTTCACATTTGTTTTTTTTAAGAGTGCACAGGGTATAGACAATGTGTATGATGTGTAATGGGGCACACTGTGTTCTGAAGCTGTGCCAGTGAACTATTCAAGCTTGTCTGTACACAACACACTACAACTACACACAGCGGCAAGGCTGTTAGATTGCATCTCACTTTCTTCTGTTAACAGTGAACATCCCTTGCATACATCCCCTAGGATACACAAATGAAGGAATGATTTCCAACATCTTGGGTTTTATCAAGGACTTATCACCGGCCCCTTTCTGTGCTATTTCTATGATAAATATAGGGATATTCTGTGTATGTAGGGTGCAATCTGCCTTCTCCACCCACAAGACATATCTGCACATACGTATCTATTATGTCGGGCACTCACAGAGTCAGTACCTTGAATGGGTTCTTCTTGTGCCCATGCATCAGTCCTGTGACATTTTTATACCCATGAGGAAACAGCATATGAGGAGAATTGCCTGAGGTCACTCCACTGGAAGGGAAATCTGAGTATGCTAAAATAAATGCTGTTTTTTTTTGAGACAGGGCCTCATGTACCCTAAGCTGGCCTCTAACTCACCACGTAGTTGAGGGTGACCTTGAGCTTGTCACCCTCTTCCTCTACCCACTGAGTGCTAAGTGTACAGGTGTGCACCATCACATCTGTTTGTGTGATGGTGGAGATGGAACCCAGGGTCTCATGAATGCCAGGCAAGGACTCTCCCAACTGAGTTACTGTTAGGCCCAAAAGAAACTGGGGACAAATGGCTAACTCTAGTACTATTAGCATACCAAAGTGCAGCTGACCTCCAGGCTCTCAAGCACTGCAAGTGCCTTTTACAGAGTCCCTGCTGGCACCCTGCCTCCTGCAGCTCTTCTCCTCCTGCACCCTGCCCTACACCTCTCCCGCTCACACACGGACTTCTCATTCCTACACAACTTTGCTGTAGTGATCATGTGCTCTCCTGGCTCTCTCCCAGCTCCTGGCCCTCCCTTGGCCCTCTCTTCCTTTTGCTCTCTCTTCTCATCCTCTCTCACTCTCCTCCCCGTCTCTCCTCTTGTGGCCTGGTACAGTCTACCGGCCATTAGTTTGGTCTAATACTTTCTTTCTCTGCTCTGGGTTCTTCCAGATGCCTCTGGCTCTACTCTCCCTCATCTCTACAGTAAGAACTTTTCCCTCAGCCATACCTTGGAGTGGTCAAGTCCTCGCTTTGTACAGCTACATCTCTAGCTCCCAGGCTAAATTTTGAATCCTCTCATGTTTAATTCCAATCTGATTAATTCCCTCTGCTTTGTAACATCTGCTAGACCAGATGGTTTCCTCCAACCAGATACCAAGACTCTGTCTAAGATCTCCCAGTGAGTGAGATGCTAGGAAGAGACCTGGACTTTTCTCCAGACTCTGTAGTCTCTCTCCATCCTTAGTGGAAGAGCAAAGGGGTGAGAGACAAAGGAAAAGCCAGTGTTTCAGACTGCTGGGCTCTCTTGGAGGCAAAGCCTCCCTCCTGCACCTTGGGAATTTTATTTCAAGTGTTCTTTATTCTCTGTGAAGTAGCAACTCATCTTACAGTCTGGTAGCTGCAAAGTAGGTGCAAGCTGAGCAGGTTTGGAGGCCAAGAAGGGAGTCTTTTCATATAAAGAAACTCTTGTTACCATGGCAACTGGAGCCCACATCTCCTCTTCAGGAACAGAGGATGCCATGTTTGCAGAGTCAGGGAAACCAGCAGCTAAGTTGTACAAGAGAGGCATCTCTGATATGATTAGGGAGAATGATGGGGAGGTGGGAGGGGAGCATGTGGGCTTGGGGGGAGTGGGATTGTCCCTACGCAGAGACAAAGGCTGAGAGACTTCAAAATCACATGATGTCAAGGACGGGATATATAATTAGTGGTCCTCTGCGCTCTCAAAGCCACTTGGAGTTGAACTAGAGAAGTGAGATACGAGCCTCAGGGTGAAGGGTAATAACAGTGGTGGCCATGTCCCAGGTCCTCAATATTTCTACATATGTCACTCTCCAAAGCAAGTCCATGGGCACCTTGCATTGTGCCCAGTGCCAGGTGATAGCTAGCCAGGCTTACTGGCTTTGCCAGGTTATGTAGCTGGTAATTGGCAGTGATGGTTTAAATCACTGTTTGTCTCTCCCCAAGTCCCTCTTCTAAATCATGAAAAAAAGCATGCCCCTAGAGCAGAAGCCGTGACATGGATGAATTGCTGCTCTGGAAACGGCACTCTGCTTCTACTTTCAATATCATTCCATTTCCGCTTATCTCCTTCACACCCGCCCCAGCTCCCACCATGAAGCTGAGTTCAGCAAATGTTAATGGGCTCATTGTCCACATTGGCAAGCAGGCAACAGGCTTGTTCCTCAGCACTGAGAAGAACCTTGCTCACATAGTCTCACTGTGTTCGGTTGGGGCAGGGGGCACCCAAAGCCTGTTGGACTGTGAAGACCCTAAGGTAGAGGTTCTGAACTGCCATTTTCATCTCCCTGGACTCAGTGACAGAGAGGGAAGGGAAAAATTAGACTTCAGGGAAGCATGAAAAATGTCGAACAGGTGAGCATCTTCTGCTGTGGGATATGGTGGTAATGATGCTTTTAAAACTGTGTTCTTGGGCTGGAGAAGTGAATTGGCAGGTAGGAGAGCCTGCTGCTCAAGCATGAGGACCCAAGTTCAATCCCCGGTACCCATGTAAAGAGTCAGGCATGGGCACATGCCTGTAACCCTAGCATGAGGGCCTGAGTTCAATCCCCAGAACCCATGTAAAGAGCCAGCCATGGCTACACACCTATAACCCTAGCATTGCCACAGTTAGGGGAAGACAGGGGCATCCCTAGGGCTTATTGGTCATCAGCCAAGCTCTGGGATGAGCAAAGATCCTGTCTCATGAGAATAAGGTGTATGCATACATCACACATATGTATTCATCATCTATTCATCTCTCTCTCTCTCTCTCTTTCTCTCTCACTCACACACACACACACACACACACACACACACACACTGAGGGACTGAGTTCTTTGGGGTTGGAAGCCTTTGAGTCTCTGACATTCACATCTCTCTGTCAACCAAGTGCATAGATTCTTCTTTGCACCCCTAAGTCCACCTTCCTAGGTAGCATGGGTAAATAGCAAACGTAAAACTTGTGAAGCAAAGTAAGATCATACTGGAACTACAAACTAATGATGCCACCTTGGTCCAACAGATAAAGTCAACTTAATAATGTTTTATTATCTAAAATATTTTCACTTATTAGGGAGTCTTCTCTATATCCTGCTTCCTTCACTAAGTCCTTAGAATACAGTTTGGGCTTCACATTTAAAGCACATCTAAACTAAGACATTAATGTTTTGAAATAAGCAATCTGCACTGGGTGTGGTGATGACCATATACCTGCCTGTAATCCCAGCACTCAGGAGGCTGAGGCAAGAAAATGGCTGTGGGTTTGAGTGCTAGTATGAGCCACAACGCAAGTCCGGAAGAGCCGGCTGTGTAACCGAATTCTGTTTCAGAAAGAAGACTAAAGAAAGGGAGATTGCTATACCCAAGTTGTTCCGAGCATTTGTAAAAAGGTCTCCAAGCCCAGGTTGATGGTTCAGGAGATAAAGACAATTGCTGAGCAAGCCTGGTAACATGGATTAGATCCCCAGAATCCACAATCCACAATCTACATACAGGAGCAAAGAGAGAGTCAATCCATGAAGTTGTCCTCTGACCTCTCTCTGCACTGGCATGAGCTCCCACCTCACACGACCAGGATGATGATGATAATGATGATGATGGTGGTGGTGGTGGTGGTGGTGGTGGTGGTGATTTATTCTTTTAAAAAGTTCTCCAATGGTTGAACTTAACTGAAAATTAAATAGAGATACATCAAATTAAGTAAAATGAAGCTTTCCATTACCCAGCTGCACAAACCACATCCAGGGGTTGTGTGTGCCCACTGTCATGGGGGTCACAGCACATGCAACTTTCCCTCCAAGCTGGATAGAAAAATCTTCTAAACATAGGTCCAAACAAAGGAATAAAACACAGTCTTCCCAGATCCACGTATTTGGTGGCCTTTAGGCTGTGAGCAAGCACTCCGCATGCAGTGACAGTGGCCCAGCCTTGCAGTGGGATGTCAAATGTGTAAAGAAGCTGTCCTGTCTATACTTGGGTACAGACAATGGCTTTAAGAGCTAGGTTTCTCAGGTTCAAATCTTGCCCTCATCACTGTCCAGCTGTAATGAGATCCTTAGACCATTTGCTGAAACTTGCTGTGTCTGTTTACTTGATGGTGACATAGACCTGATAAAGGGGCTCATTCAAGGGAGCTCTCAGGAGGTCTCTAGTTCATCTCCCATGTAAAACAGATGAATAGCTACATCTATAAGACACATAGTAAGTGTTCAGTGGCTGATCTCTCTCATTTTAGATTTTAATCTAACCATCAAAGAATGTAAAGGGTGGAAAAGATCGAAATGGTCATCTACTGATTATACCAGTGAGAAAACTGGGGTCGCACAGCAAGGTCATGACAAGAACTAACCGAGATCCCCATCTGCCAATGCTTAGTCTGGTGATCCCTACAATGTTCCTGCTGGAGAATACTGACATTTTCAGGGAAAATGCCCAGATCTTGCAATCATATGCCCTGTTTCTTCTCAAGAGGGAGTTGGCTTTGGTTAACCTGGACATATGGTTTACTCTAGCTTTATTTACAGGGTCATGTGAACAGAATGCCTGGATAGCCAGCACAGAAACTCATTCTACCAGGGCTGTGAGCAGCCACCTGGTACACTTATCTGAAGATGTATGAGTGAGTGGGTGAGCTCGTTTTTATTTTGATGTAGGATATATGGGCATTTTAGAAGAACACAAAGCAAGCAGAGAGAGAGAAACCCACCATGGGAGAATGTGCTTTCTTTTTCTGATCTTTCCTCACTGACAAAGACTGACCTCCATCTTTCTCCATCCTCTTAGCATCCCTTTTGGGTGAGGTTCTGCCCAGTGCTTGTGGCCAGCAAAAAAGGATCAGGATGCTGCCCATGTGTAGCTTACAGAGCAAGGCTGTGCTGGCTGGGCTTTCTGTTGCTGTGGCACATGCGTTTGAAAATGAATTAAGGTTTGAGAGATTGATCTGGGATTACATTTTCAGGGGTGTCAGTCCATCACTTTAAGGAGCACATAGCAGGTCAGAGCCATTTACCACATGGTGGTCAGGGGAGAGAGATGGGGAAGGGAGAGAGAGAGGGAGAAGGAGAGGGAGAGGGAGGGGAAGAGGGAGAGTAGGGAGGGGAAGGGAGAGCAGGGAGGTGAGAAAGGGAGGGAGGGAGGGAGGGAGGGAGAGAGCACACAGTTGCTCTCATTGGCTTGCTCTTCTTTGCCTTTTTTTTCCAGTTTATGCAGGTTCTCAGGTTCTCAGATTATGGGATGATGCCACCCACATTCAGGACAGATCCCTTCCCTTAGTGAATCCTCGTGGGAAATTATGCACAGTCCAACAAAAGGTCTTGCACTATTCAGGCATGCTTTGGCTCTGAGACCCCACCCTAGCCCTCAAGGCTACTTCTGTAGGTTAAGTGCCCAGAAGCAGAAGTACAGGCAGCTGCTGGCTCGCTTGCTGCTGTCGTGGATGCTTGCAAACACCTTCCAGTGTTTCTAACCATGTTTCTAGCAATGACACATGCCACACTTCCCACAAGGTTCTTTCTGTAAATCCAATCTCATTTCTCAGCCCTCCCTTCCAACTCTTACCTGCCTCCTCCCCAGCATGAAACCTTCCTCCATCTTGTGTTCAACTTCATTACACACCCATGATTTTCTCAGCATCTCAGGTCGAGCCAGTGGCCATAGGTGCCTTGTACTGCAGCTGGCACCTAACTGACACATACAACTGTTTACTCAAGGGAGGGGACCCAAGAGTCCCCTTACTGAATTTGCTCCCATGTTGGGATGGCCAGTGGGGTCTCAGCTTCTCTTTTAGTGTCCAGACTCCTCACCACTGCCCTTCCAACATCCCTGCCCTAAGACACCTACAGGAACCCATGGGTCTCGATGTCACAAGATAAACCAGAGTCCTGGTTCCTTAGCTCTTCTGTGAGCTTTGCTGTTGTTTTGAGACTGGGTCACACTATGTAGCCAAGGATGATCCTATACTTGCAATCCTCCTGCCTCTAACTCTGAAGTGCTGGGATTACAGATGTGTACCACCGCACCTTTGCAAGTTTGGTTTGATTTTATTTTACTTTCTGAGAAAGGGTCCTGCTATGTAGCATCGGCTGACTTGAAATTCTTCATCTTCCCCCTCTCTCAGCCTCTTGGGTGCTGGGGTCATGGGCTTATGCTGCTCCTGGCTTCTGGTGCGCTTTGTCCCTCCTGTGTTTAGAATCCCTTTGGTGGCACCTTCCTCTGGAACCTTCTCCTCAATGGCTCTGCCTGTCCCAGCTGGGCTTCTTGGGCTTCAGATTGGGACTGGATGACAAATCAGCCTCACTGGTGGCTGGGGCCACTCTCTCCAGCCTTCCCCTTCTTGGTCCATTGCTTCTCAGCATGGAAAGTACAGCCCAAGGTCATGTTCATTAGAATGAAGGACAAGGATGCCCTTAAGCTTCTGATCCTCCTGCCTCCACTGCCCATGTGCTGGAGCTATTATACACATGTGCCAGTGTGCCCAGTTTTATGTGGTACAGAAGATGAAACCCAGGACATGTTAGGAGCTCACTCTACTAACTGAGTCACATCTCCAGCCCCAGGCTTCCCTTATTTTAATGTGTTTATTGGAACTCCTGCCATCTGTTTCACATAAGCAGTCTAAAGGTGCTTTGAGGTTCAGGGTTCTCCCATTGTCTTCATTCACCTTTACATGCATATATAAAGTCCAGCCATGTGACCAAGCCCTCCTTGCACTGTTTTCTTCTCTGTGTCTTGTGCTTACTTAATACACATGAAAAGCCCTTGGACAAATGAGGCTCTGTTTCTCTTTCCTTCATTTTTCTTCTCCTTCCCCGCGCCCAGAATGTGCTACTGACCAGGTTGGCCCTGAACTCACAGAAATCTACCTGCCTCTGCCTCTAGGGTGCTTGATTAAAAGTGTGTGCCTCTACTTGGCTCTCTTTCTTTTATGGGCTGCTTCTGCACCCAATGCCATGCTTTTGTAAGCAGTTTTCCCATGGACAGACATTTTAACTCTTGTTAAGTTTTGTGCTATTCTGTAAAAATGCATTGAACACTGTTTTCTTTTCAAAATTACATTTATTTGTTTGCATGTGTTTGTGCCATGACGTACACATGAGGTCAGAGGACAACCCATTGAGGTTGGTTCTCTCCTTCCACCCTGTAAGTGCTGGGGACAGATCTCAGGTCGTCAGACTTGGCAGCAAGTGCCTCTACCTTCTGAGCAGTCTCTCCTATCCATCACTGCTTTCTTTTTAGCAGAGGTCCAGGCATCGTAATGGCACAGAGCTGATTCACAGGGAAGGCAAATGTTTGGTTGTTTGTTTTTCAAAATACACTTTATTGAAGAAAAAAAGTAATCCAATTTGAAATGGGAACTGTGGGACTGGGCAAAATGTTGGTGACACAGAGGAGACACTTGTCCTGTCCTGGGGCCTCTGTAAACAGAGACCATGGTGGAAGGAGAGTGTGAGGTAGCACAGAAATTCAAGATCACAAAAACCAGGTTCTTTTTCTGCATCCAGTGGTGGGACAATGACTGCAAAACAAAGCCCACAATTCTTGAGTGCAGCCAATTTCAATAATCTGGCAGCTTCCACTCTGTGCTTCTATTCCTTTAGCCAATCAACAAACATTGTGCTGAGCATCCTAGAAGACCCACCTGGGATGTGTCCTCTAGGACTTTCTGGTCTAGTGAAAATAATATGCACCTTTACACACAAGAAAGTGGTTGTCCATAGCAAAAGACAAAGATGATACCAAAGTGAGCTGAACCCCCCAACCCCCAACATGGTTTTACACACACACATACAGACACACACACACACACACACACACACACACACACACGGACATATGGCCAAATAGATACAGTCTCAACCACATGCTAACATGCAGACACAGCTCCCCACCCCAGCCACCAACCCAACCCTCCCTTCTGCTCTCTCTCCCTGTATATGCAGAAATATCGAAAGCCACACTGGAGCACTGGGCTTGTTGCTGTGGGAACCAGAATTCTGCAAAATTATACAATCTTCACTCCTGCACATCTGAATTCTCTCTCTAAGTGTTATAGTCACAGTGGAGTTTGTGCTTTGAATTCTGAGTCATTGCCCCATTTAGGTCAAGCCGGGCAGTAAAGGATGGAGATGGTGAAGACTTGCGATTAAAGACCTGATTACTTCTGTCAGGGTCATGGAGAGGCCTAGAAAGGAGGGGCTATGTCTACAAGGATGATGCCCTAGAACTCCCCTGGACCCTAGACAGGAGAGTGATCAGGGAGACCCCGAGGAAGACAATTGAAGAGAGGCTTATACTTTGAAAGAAGCTACAGCATTCAGATAAAGGACAGTCTGGTCAAGGGATCTCACAGGAAGGGAGCCAGGGGGACATGCTTCTCCTCTCCTTTCTCCCTGTCAGCTCTGTTGTAACTCCTATAGCCTGGATCCCACAGAAATTCAAAGCCCTAGGCAGATGCTGAGGTCAGTCTTCTGGGACAGAGTGGACAGTAAACACACCCTATGTGGCACCAGCAATGGATTTTTATTACTTGGGTTTCCCTTTCTGATCTGTAAGGTGGGACTGGTAACAATGCACCACACTGTGCGTTGAGAGTAAATGGGTTACAGTATGCAAAGACCTGGAGCAGGTCCTGCGAGCATCTGAAAGCACTTTGTAGCTCAGCAGTTCCCACACAAATTAAGAATTTTCTCCACCCTGAGGGGAGCAGAGGAACCAGGGCTGAGGACCACATTTTTCCACAAGCCTCAGCAGGCTCCTGTCATTAGAGCATTTCTGTGCCCCCCAGGCTGGAGCTCCCTTACTCACCCTGGCTGCTGTTGGTTCGTTTTAGGTCTCCCATCTCCAGCTCCCTCTGGTCAGCACAGAAACAGCAGCACCCCGGATATGCCCTTGGACCTAGGTAAGCAAACCATGTTCCAGGCACTACAGTCAACTTTCTGGGACCAAATAGACTGGGTCTTGGATAACAAGAACAGTGGACTTTCAGTTGCCAAAGAAATCCTCTGACTCTCAAGATCACTTCTTCCTCCTGGTCCAAGGATGCAGGTTCCATCAATAGGCTCTCCTTGAGGCATGAGAACTCCTGTATTTGAGAGTCTCATGTACACCCAAGATACTTAAGGGATTTGTGCAGAGGAAGCTAGCATTTGTGGTGGGGTCATGAGCACTGCCAGCCCAGCTTTTCATTTGTTCTCCATGTGTTTATTGAAGCCCTATTCTGTGCACAGCTGTAAGGGAGAAGTGGGGTGCATACTGGGGAGCAGAATCAGATGGTCATTCCTATAGAAAGGTAACTGGGACCTAAGAAAGGTTCCTATAGGAAGGTCACCCCCTACTACTGCAACTGCAGGTCTTGTCACTCTCTTGCCCTCTAGGATAGTAAGTACCTTTAGTGTAGCCGAGGGACCAGGGAAGGGACTCCTGAGCCAGAACCTTGCTTTTCTGTTACAAAAGGTTCCAATGGAGACAGGGGCACCAGAAAGGGGATTGTGAGACCCAGCCTCTGATCTAAGCCTCCCTAAGCTCCAGAGCCATTCCTGAGCCTCACCTTTTTCTCTCAATTGAATGCTAGGGTCAGGTCTTGAAGTTCTCCTGCCCTTCCATGAGGCAACCCATCGGTGCCCTACCGGCAAGAAGGCCTAGGCCTGTAGTTGGGAGGGGTATTGGCCAAGGTCATGAAACAAAGTAGAGGGATCATCCTACCCTGGTGGGAGAACAAAGATCTGATGAAGTCTCAGCTCGCTTTTGACCCTTCCAGAGGAGCAGCTGGGGATTCGCCTAGTGAACGGGAGCAGTCGCTGCAGTGGATCTGTGGAGGTTCTAATAGAGTCCTGGGAGCCTGTGTGTGCTGCACACTGGAACTGGGCTGCTACTGAGGCTGTGTGCAACGCGCTGGACTGTGGTGATTCAGGAAAGGTTACCTACCTGATGCCACCCACCTCTGAGCTTCCACCAGGAGCCACTTCTGGGAACACTAGCAGCGCCAGGAATACAACGTGGGAGCAGTCACCAGCTGTGAGATGCAGTGGAACCAACTGGCAGCTCTGCAAGGTGGAGGACCAGGAGTGCAGCGACAGGCGGCTGGTGTGGGTCACCTGTGCAGGTACACATGTCTGCCCCTACCTACCCTACACCTCAGGTTTTAAACATTACAACCAAACCTTGGTCTCCAGGACTTCCAACCCACAGCCTCCCAAGTCATGCAAACTTAAGTGTTTCACGTGGCTGCCCTCATCAAATTACATCATTTCCAGATCTGAGTGTTGCTTCAGACTCCTCCCCTGCTAGATCTCCAGAGCATCCACTTAGTCCCCTTTAGTCCTCTATCCTAACCCAGTCTTTGTGTATTCTCTGTCTCCTTCCTAATTAGGACCTGTATGTCCAGCCTTTCCTCCAGGTAGATAATTCGCCACATTCTGAGGCTGCCTTTGGCTAAAGCTTGGTGGCCAAGACCTTCATTCAAGGCCACATCTACATGGTCTTTAGTCCTTCCTCCTGCCTTCCAAGTTCCTCCCACATTATCTCAAAACCACGCCCACCGACTGGGTTCTCAGTTTAGAAGGGACTCCAAAACCCTCCAGGTTACAGCCACTCCCACGGAGTCCAATGTCCCACTCTTCTTGCCCCCACCACTAACCATCTAACACCCTCCCACCCCCAGAGAACCAGGCTGTGCGGTTAGTGGATGGTGGCAGCCGCTGCGCGGGCCGCGTGGAGATGCTGGAGCATGGTGAATGGGGAACAGTGTGCGATGACACGTGGGACCTGGAGGATGCACACGTAGTGTGTAAGCAACTGAGGTGCGGCTGGGCAGTGAAGGCACTGGCCGGCTTGCACTTCACCCCAGGCCAAGGACCTATCCACCGTGACCAGGTGAACTGCTCTGGGACCGAAACCTACCTGTGGGACTGCCTGGGGCAGCCCGGAGACCAGTACTGCGGTCACAAGGAAGACGCAGGAGTGGTGTGCTCAGGTCAGTGAGTCTGGAGGACAGAATATGTTTACCAGGGGTTCTGTTTGGCCTGTGCTTCTTGTGTATATCCACAACAATGGCGGGCGTTGGTAAAGTGATCATAACAACTCCCCAGATGCAGTTGCTTCCTGTCCACAGCCCACGCTTTGAGCACCCAGGATCTAGAGAGGGCCAGAGCAGGTGGGGTGTACAAAGGGGTCACAGATGCAGGAAAGAAAACACATAGAACTGTCTGGGTCTTTTCTGAATTGACATTGTTGGTTGGCAAGGGTTTGGGCGCAGAACATTCTAGCCTGACTCCATCACCTGCCCACAGAGCACCAGTCCTGGCGCCTGACCGGAGGGGTTGACTCCTGCGAAGGGCAAGTGGAAGTACACTTCCGGGGTGTCTGGAGCACCGTGTGTGACAGCGAGTGGTACCCGTCTGAGGCCAAAGTGCTCTGTCGGTCCTTGGGTTGCGGAACAGAAGTGGATAGGCCCAGGGGGCTGCCACACTCCCTGGCAGGCAGGATGTATTACTCCTGTAAAGGAGAGGAGCTCACCCTCAGCACCTGTTCCTGGCGGTTCAACAACTCCAACTTGTGCAGCCAGTCGCTGGCAGCCAGGGTTATCTGCTCAGGTATTCCTTTCCCTGCCCCTCCACCACTAGATTTAGTCCACAAATTTTGTCTCTGCCTACAGCTGGCATATACTTGCCCAAGAAAGACCACTGCACTTATCATGCACAGGTAGACATTAACTAATCAATCAAGATGTTTTTTTCTGCAGTATGGTCGGCTCAGACCTAAATTCATGGGTTAAGTATTTATCAAGGAAGACATCATTATGTGCTAAGTAAGAGATCCGTTTATTGGAATTGGTTCAATAGGTGAAGCCAACTTGTTATCCCAAAGGTGGTGATTTCGGGAAAAAATCAGATTAGGAAACACGGATTCAAGACAACATCTGGTGCTATCAATCACATGCCAAGCACTTCGAAGCTCTCGAATGCTTATTTCAGTTTAGTCTTATACCCACGGTATGAGGTGGCTTCTATTGCCCTTCACCAATTCTAAGACCACAGTGGCAAGTCACAGCATTGGTGTCATTAAGACAAATAAATGCAGTCTGGAAGTGTAGCTCAGTGGTAGTACTTGCCTAGTATGCATGAGGCTCTGGGTTCAAACCTCAACCCCTCAAGGAAGGAAAGAAGAGAGGACAAGAGGAAAGAAACACCTAAAATTCTGATATGTTTGGTGTGGTGAAAGAAGCTAAAAGTAAATATTGTCTAAACTCCTGACATGCTGTCATACCTAGTGAAGCCATTATTCCAATGGCAGAGGAGTTACAGTGTGAAGCTGAGGTTCCCACCTGTGGGAACACAGTGCTACCCTCCCCATGGAGTTCAGACCCCCTGATCCTGAGCTCCAGCTCATGTTTACCAGCCAAGACTGGGACAGTTCCTCAACTTCTGTGGCTTCAGAACAAAGGATGCTTCTCCAGGTAGCTGGAGACTCTGATGCTACTGCTAATGGGCTATATAAATTCCCATTATCTAATTGCTTCTGAAGCAATTAGAAGGGCTTGTGGATTATGCCAATGAGGACAAAGCTCCCGGGCTCCTGAGATCCCCAAAAGCAAACCGAAAGTTGAGTGGAGAAAGGACAGAGGGTCTGTAGCAGCTTACATGGGAGGAAGGAATGGTTCTACCCATTCTAACTGAAGCATTGCCTGGTCAGCTTTCCAGGGGATCCTCTCACGGCTGGCAGCCTGGGCAGTTTCTATACACTTAGGCCCCCAACAGGAATATACCATGGTTCTAAAGCACTTGTCTGTCTTGTTCAGTTTCTAGGTACACAGTAGGTACTCAGTAAGCTCACTAAGTGCATGTGTGGTACTTTCCAACAGGCTCCCAGAGACATCTCAATCTGTCCACCTCTGAAATGCCTTCCAGAGTTCCGGTCACCATAGGTGAGTGTAGCTTTTCCTGGCAGTGAAGGTGTGCATGTGTGTTCATACATGCATGGCTGTCTGCCTGGGGACAGACTGATGGCTTTTTTTCTGGGACCCCCAATCTTGTGAATGAACTAGTTCCTTGGGGGACATCCCACCATATAGGACCTATGTGAGCAGTGCGCACGCACACACACACATCTCCTTAAGCCAGAAAGGTCCCAAGTGCTTCGGAACCACTTGGGTGCAACACTCCTGGCCTGGCCAAGATCACCAGTCAGTGTAAGCAGGGTTTAGAGCCTGGGGTCTATTGCCCTTCTGCATTATTTCCCAAGCGTTTCTGCCTCCCAAATCAACTGAGCCAATCCTCTCTATAATCCGATACCGAGGAGCAAGTTGGGGTTCAGAGGTTAGAGTGATAGCAGTCCTGTAAGCCAGCGCTACAAACTTTAACTCCATTTCCAGACTTGTGCCAGGTCTGTCTGCCAGATCTGTGCAACTTGGCCAGCAGCAGGACTGACTCCTGGGGCTTACATCCCAGCTGTGTGTGTTTGCTGTGTGTCATCACATCTCTGAGCCTCAGGTTCCTTGAATTTGGAGGGTGATGATCGAGACATCTTTCTAGGGATACTGCTCTGAAATCATTTCATCAAGTAGTTTTCGATTGCTTGGAGTGGGTCTGAGCTATAAGAGCCATATGGAAGCCAAGCACTGGCTGGGTCCCCTTCCCCACCGCCTGGACCACTCGCATGCTACCTCCAACCCTCAATATGTCCAGGAAAGGCCTTGGAGGAGAGACTGAAGGACCAGAGTCCTGCCCGAGACCCTGGCTATGGATTAAGAGCATCAACAGGGTTGAGATGCTGGGAGCTGCTCAAGCTAAGGAATGAGGCTGGCAGGACCTGCAGCTCCTATGTCCCCTTATGGAGTCAAGGTGAAGAGTCATACCTACTCCAAAGTGAAAAGAAAGATGCAGCCTCTAGGGGCCATGTGTGGGCCCATTGTTAACACTTTACTTAGCCCCAGAGGTTTCCCAGGGTCTATACCCCAAAGCCCCCACATCTCAGCAACCACTCACACTGTTCTGGCTACCAAATCTACCTTCCCTGCCTAGCCCAAACCACCCTGTCAGCAGCTAGAAAGAAAGGGGAAGAAAATGAGGACGGACTGTTGTATTTTCCCCTGGGGAAGCAGACACAGACAGCCAAAGCATGTGGCCCAACTTGTTGATCTTCCCACTTGGCAGAGCCTCCAGGCCTGTAGTAATGTCATCATGTTGTAACCCTAGGATATAATGCCTGACACAGAGTGGTACTAAGTAATTGTCTACTGAACAGAAACTAGTGCTGGGAGGAGGGGGGGGGGGAGGGGGAGGAGAGAACAAGCTGTGGGCTAGTAGCCAGAGGAAAATTTCTGGCAGTAAATGCTTTTAGTCAATTGCTTATTTAATATACACTTACGGAGCACTTACCATATGTGAGGCACTTAAAAGTCAAGATGGAAAGATTTGAATAAAAGAAAGGAAGAAGACAATCGTGAGAAGGAAAGTGGATCCCTTCATGGGGTGGAAAGTCAAGGAAAGGTGTGAAGGGAGCTCACATCCTTTCTTTTTCTGCCTGAACTGGACTTCCTGTTTCCAGAATCTTCTGTGCCGGTGATCGTGAAGAATAAGGACTCTCAAGAGCTGACACTCCTCATTTCCTGTATTGTCCTGGGAATTCTCCTCCTTGTCTCCTTCGTCTTCATAGCTATTCTTCTCTTGAGAGCCAAAGGACAATACGGTAGGTGTGACATTCCCAGAGCTACTGGACAGGAAACAGCAGTTGTGAGGCATAGGCATGCCCCAGCATGTGAAATGTGGAAGAGACGTGGTCCTGCAAGGACCACCCGGCTCAGGCTTAGGGAAAATCTCTTGATGGTGGGAAAGATTTTCCCAGCATGCTCAGTAGTGAAGCCTACTAGTGGAGGTTTCTTGGGAGAAGCAGAGTCTGTGTTTGTGTTGGATGTGGGTGAAGCAGATGTGTCCTTGACCCTGGAACTTGAAAGACTGGGAGGCAGAAACAATAAAAATGATGCGCGGGCTCTATGCCTCCTTCCCTCAGCCCTTCCTGCTTCAGTGAACAACCAGCAACTGGCCACTGCCAACCAAGCAGGGATCAATAACTACCATCCTGTCCCTATCACCATTGCCAAAGAAGGTAGGATATCACCCATGGGGAAGGCAGGGGAGGACAGGGAGGGTAGACTCTGGAGGGCCACCACTGCTGAGGCTGAAGTGGCACCCACTTCAGAAGAAGAGGAGCCCAGGCCAGACTTGCACAGTCTGTGTTGCCTTGAGCAGTTCACAGCCTTTGGCTTAGCAGACAAGTGACCTTCTAGCTCAGTCTTGTACCAACTCTGGACTTTTGAGTTCTGGGCAAATGCAAGTCAAGTATTTGAGATGTTGGTTCTCAGAAGAAAGGTTGGCTTTGTCACTGGCTAGTAGATTTGTGATGTCACTTCTCAAGATGCTTCCCAACCAGATGCCCAACAGACCTGGTCCATCACCATCCTCCCGGAACTAGGCCTGGGGATGTAGCCGTGTTGGTAGAATGCTTAAGCCACACAGGCCTTGGGGTTCAATGCCCAACCACATACTCCGGACATGCTACTGCACTCCTGTAATGCCAGAACTTTGGAGGTGGAAGCAGGAGGATCAGCAGTTCAGTGTCATCTTGAGTTTGAGACTAATATGAGCTACCTGAGACCCTTTTTTTTTAAAAAAAAAAAAAACAACTTTTAATTTTTTTTCATCTTCTCTGAAAGAATTAAGACTGGAGAGATAGCTCAGTCAGTTAAAGTGCTGGCCTTGCAAACATGAGGACCTGAATTCAACCCCTAGTATCCATGCAAAAGTCAGGCACAGTAGATTGAGGCTATAATCCTAGTGCTGGGGGGAAGGGGGCTGTTGCTGAGATGAGCAGATGTTTGGGGCTTGCAGGCCAGCCACTCTAGCCTATTTAGCAAGCTCCAGATCCCAGTAAGAGAACCTATGGAAATGTTGTGCAGGGCATGGTGGACAACCAGTGGCACATGGCTTTAATCCTAGGGCTCCAGAAGCAGAGACAGGCAGATCTCTATGCATTCAAGGCCAGCTCTATTGGCATAGAGAGGTCCAGGCCAGCCAGGGATACACAGAGAGGCCCATATCTAAAACAAATAAACAAAAGCAAGGTGACTATCTCCTGGGACTGGCCTTTACACACACACACACACACACACACACACACACACACACACAGAGTCACTCACCCTCCTTTAGGACACATACTTTGCCTCGAAAGAGTTTGAGTTCAATCTCATTGCATTTTTGAAACAAAATTGGCAACTTGCTACTCTGTCTCCTGTCCCTGCTACTGGGTTCTCAGCCTAAGCCTTCTGTCCATCTCGGGGCTGTGCTCTGCCCCCCAACCCTCTGTTCTCTCCCCAGCTCCTATGCTGTTCATCCAGCCCCGGGTCCCTGAGGACTCAGACTCCAGTTCTGACTCCGACTATGAGCATTATGACTTCAGCTCCCAGCCGCCTGTGGCCCTGACCACCTTCTACAGTGAGTGCTGGGCTGGCCTCAGAGGTTTGGGACCTGCAGGAGGGCATCTGCTGGTACCCACAGGGCTTTCACACGACCTCCTTGTTGCTCTTCTGTACTGATTCTGAAAGGTCCTAAAGTAAAACTTTCCATGTCCCCTTGACCCTAGAGACCTGTCTATTCACAGGAGTGTCTTCTGTGCTGTGTGTGGGTAAGATCTCAGAACCAGGCCTAGATGCCTGGGTCCAGGAGAGACACAATTCAGGCAAATCCTTACACATCCATCATTAGCAAACCATGTCTCACTCTGGCCTGCACAGCCCCCTCCGCTGCCATGCCAGCTCACACCTCCTAGTCAGTTTGTCTGGTTCTCCCACTGCCTGCTGGGAACAGGACCAGGGAAGATGGCACTTGCACTAGGTCTTGGCAATGCTGGGGGGACAGACCAGGCCAGAGCCCTGCACTTCTATGATCTACTTGGAGTATGTCCTTGACCCTACTCATACCTACTCTACCATCAAGTTAGGACCGCGGTTTCTCCGTGTGTCAGAAACCCTCCAATACCAGAGTTCTGAAAGTTGTGGGAACCCCAGATTCTTTTGATGCTGCTGTGAGCTCCCTAGGATGTTGCCTTTATCTACATGGTGCAGAATGAGTCATTACAATATCCACAGAGCAGGACAAGGACATCCTTCACCTCCATCCCTCCACACAGAGCACAAGTCTACTAGCTGTTAAGGGAACGGAACAGGGAGACTCCACCCAGGTAGCTGAGGGTTAGACAGAGGAAGATTGGACACTAGGCAGTGGCCTATCTCCACCCCACCTGCTGACTTGGGGACTCTGGGATATGACTTGGGGACTCTCCCTTGGCCTATGGGTGGGTGTTTAGTAACCACTCAGATATTGTGGGGCATCTGAGCCCAGGTGTATAAGGTGCAATGCTGTGTCCCAAATGCAATGACTTTGGAACTCAAAATCACTGTCAGGGTTCAAAGAGCTAACCCACATTCTTAAAACTCAACTTAAGCCTCAGCCTGAGCCTTAAAACTACACAGGATCTAATATGGGGAACATCTGTGGCACAGGGCAGGGAGCAGGGGTGCAGGACAGCAGGTTTCTAGACAGAAACCACCTGTCTCCACACTGGTTCATGGTAGACCTGAAACACCCTAGACTCTAGATGAAAATCTAGATGAAAGTTGACCCCTGTCCAAGTCAGGGTTGTCCCTTCTCCAGGCTCCTGGTACAGGAGACAGAGCCTGTATCCCTCCACCCCACTCTGCTTCCTACAGATTCCCAGAGACACCGGGTCACAGAGGAAGAAGCCCGGCAGAACAGGTTTCAGATGCCATCTTTGGAGGAAGGTGAGTGCAGAGGGGGCAAGTCTTGAGAAGAGAAGAAGGGGCAACCTTGCCTCCAAACTCAGTATCTGAGCTCACCTTCCCTCAACTAGTGTCTTGGGTCTAAACATTCCCATAGGAATGAAGTTCTGTTGGGAGCCTAATTTAAAGCTCTCTTGCTCCCTTGCTTTTTTTCCTGGCCCAGGACTTGAAGAGTTGCATGTTTCCCACATCCCAGCTGCTGACCCCAGACCCTGTGTGTCGGATGTCTCCTATCTGGGCTCTCAGTACCACACGAGGAGCCACAGTGAGTCCAGCACATCCTCTGAGGAGGGTTACTGCAATGATCCTAGCAGCAAGCCGCCTCCCTGGAACGCCCAGGTGTTTTCTTCCGAGAAGAGTCCCCTCACACAGCAGCCTCCCAACTTGGAACTGGCTGGTTCTCAGGCAGTGTTTTCAGGTAACTGTGTGTCCTTCTAAGCTCCCAACCCTGTGTCCGACCTACCCAGAAGAGGCATAGAGTCAAACCCTGAGCTGCTAGCTCTCTGTGTGACCTTGGACAAGTCTCTTCTCCTCTCTGGACCTTCATTTCCTCATTTGTCCAGCTTCAGACTTGGCTTTCCTGAGTCTTCAGGGCTTCTGGCTCTGGTTGTTTATGCACAGCCTGGTTCCTAGTAGAGAGTAACTAGCACTGGTCTTCAGCAGGCCCCTCAGCCGATGACAGCTCCAGCACCTCATCCGGAGAATGGTATGAGAACTTCCAGTCACCACCTCAGCATCCTCCAGTGGACCAGTCTGAATGTCCAGGTAGCTGGAGTGGGGGGGGTGGGGCACAGAGGACATTGGTAGGATGGAAAAATATTCAGAAGTTTCTGTAAGAGGAAGTGAGTGTACTGTCAATGGAGGCATTCAAGCAGAAGCTGCTCGTTGGCCACAGGGGAGCTATCAGTAGTTGTTAGGCTGCCAGCACGCACTCATCCACCATGCACCAGCCTGGGAATCTCAACTCTGTACTAGGCTCTGGCTGGAGGCAGCAATAAACAAAAGGATGAATGAGATGGCTTCAGATAGTGCCTCAGGAACTAGGGTAGGGGATGGACACAGGCCTGCTCACTCTTACTCTGTTGTATGGCATGGTGGCAGGGTAGCCACTGTCCCCCCTACTGACCTGATTCTCTTGTCCCCCACAGGACCCCCTGACCTCCAAGAAGACTCCATTGATGAGGAGGAGGAAGACTACGATGACATTGGAGCAGCCTAGCCTGGGTCCCCAAGGCTCCTGGGTGACCCCTCCCTTTGTTCTCCTGCTCTATCACTCATCAACTTCTGAAAGGCTGAGGCCCCTAGCAGAGATGGGAGGGTGGGCGTTCTCCCAGCCCCTCATCCTCCATCCTCATCGATTTACCTGCAGGAGCCTGGAACAGAAGGCATGGCCAATGGTGTGAGAGCCGTGTCCTGGGTTGAACAAGCAGTCTGGCAACTTCTTGGTAGTGGTAGAGGGTCATGCTGGGTAACCCTGAGATCTTATCTCTCTCCGTGTCAGGTACTTTGATCCTAAGTCTCAGGAAGCTGCTGAGGGGCTGAGCAGCTCACCCACTACTGAAATACAGGCCTTGAGCCAGGGGCTGCCATTATCACTCAGGAAGCCATCGATGCCTCAGTGCAACCAGGGCCTTCAATCAGAGTGGCAGCTGCTTTAGCATGGGCATTGTCAGCTAAGAGTAACCAAGGCAAATACATGCTCCCTTCCAGAGTCAGGCCGAGGCCAGTCCTGTTGACCAAAGGTCTCTGAGTCCACCACAGGCAATGGCTGGACTCCTCTCTCTATCCCTGGACAACTGAACATTATTCTAAGTTTCTTGGGCTTTATAGAGGGTCCCTGCCCTGTCTGAGTCGGGATCGGCAGCCTGGTTGGGACAAGAATGCAGGGATCTGTCCTGGAGGACTAGAGGGCACCAAAAGCTCCAAGTCCCCACAAATCCTCTTGGGTTGACAGGAACACTTTGGGTGAGTGTGGTTATTGCAGCCAAGACCTTAAACAGGTCCTCTCCACAGCCTCAGAGAACTGGAGGGTCCCAGCCAGGCTACCGTAGCCTGTCCTGAGTTCCAGAGATTAAACGGTGACTGAGTGAAAACTAGGTGTGACTTGACAATTCCTTAAATTCGGTGCTGTGTGTGTGTGTGTGCTCGCGCGCTCGCGCGCACATGTGACAACATACATTTCCTCGGGGGTAGAGGAGCCCAAGTCCTTATCATAGAATGTTCTGGAGGCTCCAGAAAGAGTAAGGAATGTGACGCCATACACAAGTACATCAGCACCCTGGCCACTCATGATCAGTCCTGAGGGACATCTGGATACACACACCTTAAAATTGTTCCCCAATAGATAAGAGAGGGTATCCTGAGGTTGGCTGGGAACCCAATCATGCTTCATCTCCTCCCTGCCTTAGATGACCTCAGTGCTCCCGTGCAGCCACCTTCCCTTGACGCCATTGGTAGGAGCCTAGTTGCATGCACTGTGCCAGGAATCCATGCTAGTTGTGGGCAAAGAGGAGACAGCTTTGATCCATTTGGGCAGAACTCTCAGGGCTGCCATCCACTGTGACCTGGCACTCTGGCCAATGCAGGGAAAGGAGACCGGGGCCCTCCCAAAGAATGAGCTTCAGATGGGAGCCACCCAGCTGTTCCCAGGTCTGTGGGCCAGACTGGCTCTGCCACAGGAGTTGGCTGCCTGCATCCCTTGGCTGTCCAAGGGTCTCCCCAGACAGGACTGAAGTAGATGCTGCTGCCATGCTGCCTGGCCAGGATTGTGTCCGTACACAGTCGACTTTAAGTCTTGCTCCAGCCATCGCCCAACTCAGCCTACAGAGTCCAGCCTCCCTCTGGGAGCTGGGGTGCTGCTTTATGGACCTGCTTTCCCCTCTGTCCCTGCTGCATCAGCCACAGTCTCTCCTGGGGCAACCGTCCCAGGATGTGGTTGCCTGTGATGCAGTACCTCCCAGTCAAGACTCCCCACCACTGCTGGGGGGATTCCTAGGGGAGGAGCTGCAGCTTTGGCAAGCAGGGCATCCTCCTGTCCTCAGCCACTGGGAAAGCTTTTTGCTCCACAGCTTGGGTTCTACTCCCTGTGCTATTCTGTAAATCCCTGTGTAGCCTCAGGCCAGCACTCACCTCTCTGGTCCTTTGCTAGGAGAAGCTTAACTGCTGGACACCAGCCCTACTGTTCAATAGAAGAAACTGAGGTTGGGAACTGGTCTTTCTCTCAGGTCTATTTGCTTGGTATGGTGTGGCCAGGCCCTGGATGACACTCAGAGTGGCCTCCTGAGGGTGGTGAGGTCTATGCTAAAGGAAGTCTGTGTCTGCTGTTGTGTGCCAGGCTAGAACCATGTGCCTTTATGCAAACCTTACAGTTCATTTACATCCTTGGGATCTCTGAAAGAGCCCCAGTGGATGGGGCAGGGGAGATGGAATGGGGGTGAGTGGAGATGAGGGAACAGGCCAGGAGGAATTTGAAAGATTATCTAGCCAGAACTGGCATAGACATGGCTTGGAGGCTCCTTCCCTGGAAGGCTGGTTGCCAGACTCTAAGGCCAGAAAGCTAACTTGCAGAGTACACCTGACAAAGTCCACTCCTCATCCATGACGTTACCATGTCTGCAGATTCATGAAGACCTCCCTTAGGGTCCTCAAGGTGGGCAGGTACACTGGGATGTGGCTGATCCTCAAGGGTTCCTCTAGGATTGACCTTGAGCCTCTGGCCTCAATGGGATAGGGTCTTCTTGGCTGGGAGGAACAGGGGAGACCCTGTGTGAAGGGACCAGGTTCAAAGTCATCTCAGTGGAAAGTTTGTCTTCTACCACATCCTTCAGCTGTTTACAGGGTGATGGGGGCCTGGCATCCTGACATGAAAAGAGGCTCACCCCTCACCATCGTGGAGGAAGGACCAAAATAGCAGCTAGGGGAGGGGGTCAGAGTAAAAGAACGACTATCAGGGCAAGGTGCATCCCGAAGCCTTGGTGAGTCCCTGCCATGGGCTGCAGGGTTTTCACTTCTGTGAGAACTATGAAGCCCAGGAAAGTCTTCAAAGTAGGTCAAGGTCACTTAGGTGGGACCGTGGGCCCTGGTTCAGCTCACAAGCTATTGCTATGGCCCAGGGCATAAAAGCTGTATGGGAAGACTGGCTGGAGGGGCCAAGTAGGTTGGAATCCCAGGGATAGTCAGGAGGTGGGTCTTCTTGGGTAAGGATTATGGATGACCCAGAAGAGCCAAGTAATCCTGGATGCAGGTGGATGTCCCCCACCCAACCCAGACTCACTTGACCCCAGCCATCGCCAACCCAAGGATGGAGAGGGTTCTGCCTCCTAGAGGTCACCAGCTTCCAAGCACACCTCCTATGTCTCTGACAGTGCTCTCCACTTTTTGACAGGCCTCAGCTTTCCACGTGCTGTATCATGCAGTAGAGGTGAGTCAAATGCACCATGTTCCTCCAGGGCCATATAAACAACCTCCAGACAGCTGGGTTTCAGGTCAAGAAACTGCAGCTAAGATCCAACCCAGCCCTGCAGTCTTCCTGACTGGGTGCAACAAGCATTCCCATGGATTACATCTCTCCCCAACCTCCATTCTTCCTCTGACATCCATCTCCCCCCAGCCTCTATCCCTCTCCTGACCTTGTTCCCTCCCCTAGCCTCTATCCCTCCCCTTACCTCCATCCCTCCCTCCCTGACCTCTATCCCCTCACCTGGTTTCCACCCTTCCCCTTAACCTTCCTCTGCCCTCCAAGTATGGGACCCACTGTGCCTCTGAGAACAAGACCCTAAAATACCCATACCATAGTGCCCCTTAATCCTTAATCCTTGGTCACAACACAGTGACTCCCTTTGTGACATAACCTCAATGGTCACCTTTTGCTCTCCCAGACCTGTGGCCCCACCTCTGGCTAGAATTCTGACTCCTAAACTTTGCTCTAGGCTTCCTGCCTTGGCCCTCATTCCTCTCACCTCTCTGCAGCTTGAAGCAGCAGGAGGGACCAGTTACAGACACACAGACATCCAACATGGAGGCCTGTAACCTGCAGGACTATTGACCCTTCATCAAGAGCAAGCCAACTCTTGTGGGGCCTAGGGGCCAGCCATTTACACACACACACACACACACACACACACACACACACACACACACACTGGGGATAGTCAATACAGAGCCACAGCAGTCAGGGAGGATAAAAGCAGTGACACTGGCTCTGGGCCCTGCCCTGTGAAGACCTTGAATGACTCTGCTGGGGGCTTCTGAGAACTGCCTGTCGCTACTTGGCTTTCCCTGCTTGTCTGGCTCCAAGCCTGATGTCAAAGCTGGCTCCTTTAAGACCCACAGTCAAAGTTCATGTTTAGCCTCACACCTATCTAGGAGCACATCCCTGCCATCTACAGCAGCTAGGGGAGAACTAGCACCCATCACTCCCTGAGATGGTCTCCCTACTCACAGTGTAGTGTCAGCTCTTTGTCCCACTGCCAACACTCTAGTGAGGGAAGGACACAGGGCAGAACACCATTGATACAAAAGCACTTCCTTGGCCCATTTTTTCCCATGTATCTTCAAGATTCTGAACTGCTTGTTCCTCTGGCCCCCTTACTGGATTTTCCTTAAACTCATTTTATAGAAAATAAAATAAAGATAAATTTATTTTCAATGGGGTCTTTGACATTTTACAAAGTATCTGACATGTGTTTCTTGAGAGACAACATAGAAAGACTCAAGGGCAGCTTTGCTATCAGAGGAGCCTGAGAGAGGCAGCCATGGAACTAGGGTTTTCCTTTGCTAGGAAGGCATGAATGGGCAGGCACAAACAGGGAGAGAGGTCTATAGGCCAAGTAACAGGGTGCAATCAGGGTCAAGCGTCATGCTCTGAACAAATGCCGGAGTCTGTAAGGAAATATTCTTGCCTTTAGGAAACACAGCAGTTATCCCAACACGGAGGAGGTTGAGGCAGGAAGATGAGAGGTTCAAGATCATACTTAACCATATAGTGAGTTCAAGACCAGCCTGGGTGGCAGGAGACCCTGCCTCAAAAATAGACAAGCAAACACACAGGGCGTTGCTTTCCCCCTAGAGTCCTGCCCAATGGCTGTGGGTTCCAGAACTTCGCTTCAGGAGCACTCAGCATATGCTATTCCATGCAGAGTCCAGGCACCTAGAAGACAGAGACCGTGTCCTTGGGAAAGTTATCCTCTAATCATCCTTGGTGTGGAGCTGTCTCCAGCAGAAGTGGCCTCTCTGAATCCCACATTCCTGAGGTCCCAGAAGTTCAGGGTGTCGACCTCAGGGCTAGTACAGATCCCAGGAGTAGGTGCAGAGCTGGGGAGGAATCAAGAAAAGCATCAGCTCCAGGAGACAAGGGGGTAGCTCCCAACCTCCTCCTACATGCATCACCCCCAAGGAAACTGAACTTCAAAAGTTTGCCCTGACTCCTGGCTCCAGCTGGCTCTGCTCCCTTCTGCCTGCCAGCGCAGCTTTCTCTCCATCTGCCCAGGCCATATTTCCCTTTAAAACAACTTTTTAAAAAAAAAAATTATTTTAAGACTTTCATAGATGGCACAGAAATTTTCCCTACACCCTGGGCTCACTTCCCTGTAATGAACCACTTGTACAAGCAATATGAATTTATCACAATTAAAAGAATAGCAGCCAAGCATGGCGGTACAAGCCTATAATCCCAGCACTTGAGAGCTGAGGAGGGGGATGTAGAATTCGAGGCCAAGAGCAAGCAGTCAGATCTTTTTTCCAATCCCTTCACAAAGCGTCTGGGTCCAAAACCTAGGGATGACTGGCATCTTCAACCTCTGTCAATGGCACACACAGTCACCATGACAGATGTTGACCTTGTATGCCTGCCTGAAGCTGCTTCTGTCAGCTTTCTCCACTGGGAAGCTACAGTTTTCCAGTCCTGTTTGCTTGGAACATTCTAGAAGGAGACAGCTGTTCACAGCCCACAGTAGGATTCTATTCCATGTCTGTCTGCATGAGCAGAGCTTCTACACAAAGGCTCAGGTTGTTTCCCATTTGTGCTCCGGACAGTTCTTTGAACACTTGATGTTTAGGCCCCACAAAAGGCTCCTGGCTTTCAAAGGGAAGGGGATTCAAATACATACTACGATTACATGAACCTGGAAGACATCATGGTAGGAGAAATGGACGAGACAGGGAAAGGGAACCTTAAGACAGCTGACAACAGAGAGAGGGTCCAGGGGCAGCTCTGGGGGGTGGGGGGGAACGCTGATTAACAAATATGGTGATAGTGGCAGGTGATTGCAAGCAAACTTAATATCACTGAATGGCACACTTAGCACGGCTTATGACTGGGCTCGTGAGATGACTCAGTGAGTAAAGGCGCTTGCTGCCAAGCCTGTCCACCTGAGCTGGATCTTCAGAGCCTACGTGGTAGAAGGAGAGAACTGACTTACTAGCTATTCTCTGATCTCCACACATGCACCACAACACAAGCCTGCCCCAACACAAAATAAATAAGTGTTTTCAAAATCGTATTTTAAGAAGCTAAATTTTGACCAGGCCTGGTGGTTGAACTACCCAAATGTGGGAGGCTGAGGCAGGAGGATAAACAGAAGTCTGAGGCTAGCCTGTGAGTGATCTCTGCAGGTGTCAAGCAGAGAAGTGAACCTTGAATTGGTGAGAATGAAAACTGGGGTCAGACCTCATCATCTTCGATCCAGACTTCTAAATAGCCTGATATCAGGCACTTTATTCCCAATATATTTAAGCCTGGTATAATTTGGAAAAATAAGTTTCCTGGTGTGATACAATTTCATTGAAACTCAACTCAGGGTAACCCTATTTCTTTCAAGAAGATGGGTTCTAGAGATAGGTTATCTGTACTAGCTTAGTAGTCTAAGGGTCTGGCCTGGTCTCAGTCATGCAGATAAGGTAGAGGTCCTTTGAGATATTTGCCACCTCTGGTCCTGGTTGTGGAAGGGATATGGCCTAGCCCAATAGAAAACACAGATCACCAGGCTATCGATCACTTCCAATTCCCAGCTTTCTGAATGGAAGAACATGTTTTTTCATCTTTCCCATTGGAAAGACAATCCTGTGTGCTTAACATTCCTGATTTCACTGGAGATCTGTGGGTGTGAGGACCTTCATATTGTGCTCTCAACAAGCCTGGGCTACAGCAAGAAACTGTCTTAAGGGTGGCAGGTTTTATGTTACATGTGTCTTACTACAACAGAACAATTGAAAGATGTTCCAGCTTGAGAATTGGTCATTTCTCCTGGGAGGCCTAATTCTCTTTGCTATCAAACAACGGAAAACAAGGTGTAGGTGCTGGGGTCACCACGGTTCCTGGGGTAGAGTTGCCTAAGCCATGTCAACTGATATACATCCATGTGCATGCACCAGCTTAGATGTGCACACAAATCCACAAACACTCCCACATGTCTCCCTCTGTATCTCCATAAAGGCAATCCTACATGCACGCTGATGCCCCATGATAATCCATCACAGGGCGGGTGTGTATCATTCTGGCCTTCTCTTCTGTTTGTAACCCTCTCCCATGCAGAGAGTGGGAAGCCTGACTCCTGCCCTCTGCCCTCCGTTCACCCGATCCTTCCATTCTGTGCATCATTTTGTCTTATATTTTGATATTTTCTTCATTCTGTGCCACACCAACCCCAGTAGAATCTGTGTGACAAGTCCCACAGACTGAGGTGAAAACTTCAAAAGAAGGAGGCCTCCTGGAACTGGTTGCAGAACTCTTGCCCGGAACAAAACATTGAGCCGTAGTTCTCATGGCAATTTATCTGTTTTATTTTCTTTTATTCCTTTTCTTATTTACAATATGTCCTGATAGCCTAGGCCAAGATTTTAAGCGAGAAAAATGGGTAAGAAACCACCCCTTGAGATGACGTCACCAGCCATGCCCTTATCTTTGGGAAAGCCAGTGCTTTATTTTATAAATCATTTATAAAATTATATAGTATTATGATAGATTAAAACTTTCCCAATAATGGAATTTCATATGGCTGCACGTGTGTTATCAGAGGTGGGCTTTGGTGTGCAGTAAAGAAAGCCTTAAATACAAATAATTAAAATAGTTTAAATTTATGCTTTGAAGATTTATAAAAAAAAATCAGGTATTAGATGTTAAACAATAACTGATCAAAAAAATTATTAACCTGCTTTTGGAACTATGCCATAGCCTTGGATGATCGCCCCACTGAATAGATTTTTTTAGAGTTGTAATACCTGGATGATTTCTATTATGTTAAACAACAACGATGCCATCTGTTTTATTCATGATTGTTTCATTGTATGCATTCTTTCAGAATTGTAATACCTGGATGATTTTTGTGCTTTACTGTGCCAGATAATGATGATATTGGTGATTGCTTTACTGAATACATCTTCTAAGAGCTGTAATACTTGTTTTTTTATGTATAAAAACCCTTGCTTGAGAGCTACAAAATACACTCAGAGTCAAACGGCCTCTGTGTTTGTTTCTGTTTGTCACCGCTGAATCCTTACCCACCTAGTCTTCGAGAACACTCGTCCCAGGGACCCCCACACCTGGCTGGGGTGGTCCGTGGCAATTCTGGTTATAAATTGTTGCTGGGCATGGTGGTGGTGCATACCTCTAACCCCAGCCCTCAGGAGGCTGAGGCAGGAAGACAGTGAGTTGGAGGCCTGCCTGAGCTATATGGTGAGACCCTGTCTCAAAAGAAGAAAGGATCAATTGGCTTTCAAGAAGCAATGCCTGAGCTTGCTAGGTGGCTTGTTTATTCTTTCTGTCCCTGTCTCCAACATCTATCTAAACATCTTTTACAAAACAACCTATTGCTTTATGAATATCCACTATGGTTTTTTTTTTTTTTCCTGCTTATTTCGGATAGATGAGATGGGGAGCTAAGTCCTCAGCTGCTCCCAAGGCCAAGAGATCTTCAAAACAAAACAAAACAAAACAAACAAACAATAACAAGAAAACCTCTTTGCAGCAGTAGGGGGAACACTCTCTGAACAGCCAGAACACCCTAAGCAACTTTGCAAACGTGCTTTCTTTTCTTTTTTGGGGGGGGAGGGGGGTGGTGTAGGAGTGAGAGGGTTGGACTGGGAGGAGAGAAGGAAAGGGAAGCTTCAATCAGAAGGCAAAGTAAATAAATTAATTAATTAATGAAAGAAAAGAGATCTTTATGAAACACTAAATGCAGAGTCTGGACTTATGAGATTTCCCCATTACAGCAGAGTCCCCTGTGAAGGCAAGGCAGGCTGACTGCCTGCTCCACAGTGGCTGCATCTGAACTGCCCACATCTGCAGGTGAAAGGCCCTCAGCCTGACACCTACCTTCCTAACTGCACTAGTAAAGCACTGCTCTACAAGCACCAATGGAGACACAAAGGTGCTATTCAGGTAGTCAGAGCAGAGAAGCACACTGATGACCAAACTCGGTGAAAGCTGAGCATAAGCCCATAGGCAGCTCACTCCATGGAATGCTCAGAAAAATGCCCCCACACAGCCCTGAGGTACCCTCATCACCCCCAAGGAAGGGATGGGATAGAGAACCTAGACTAGCCTCCATGTGGGGCTACCCAGGATCATCTGGCCCATGTGACCTCCAAGTCATCTATCCTACTGTATATGCAGCCAAGGTGGTCTTAGGTTAATTGCCTCTCTTTGTTTAAGAAGCAGGCTTGTTTCTTCCTTTGACATGTGTTTCTATAAATAGACTACCCTTCTACCTGAACATCTGTGTCCCACAAAGGTTTTTCAAACGTCGCAGTTGAGTGTCACTGCCTTCCTTCATTCCTGCCCCAATTTAAAACAAGAACCCAGTGTCACCAACTCCACCCCCATCACCTTCCTGCCCCTCCTTGATTTGAAGTTCCCTGGCATTACCCTTGGGTATCCTTCTCCAGGCTATAGGCACTCATGCCCCACCAGAGCTGCAAGTAATACATCTGAACAGGAAGGTCCCCAAGTTCATCACTTTTTAATTAAGCAAGATGAACTAATTAAAAGTAACTAGAAGTGAGGCTTCAAAGGAGCAGAGTGAGACTCATAAGCTACTATCCCGAAGGGAGAGAGAAACGGGGGAGGAGGCCAGGGTCTCACTATGTGGCCCAGGCTAACTCTAACTTATTACCTTCCTGTCTCAGTCTATGAAGTGCTAGGATGGCAGGCCTGTGCTACCATGGCCAGCCAAGAAACGGGTTTTGTGCCATACTCATACAGAACGGAAGCCACCCTCTGCTCTCACGTTCTTCACAGTTTTCATTGAGTTTGCAAATATGTCACCTGCTCATGTTCAAGGCCTCCTCGTTCTTTCTATCCCCCACTTGCTCATGTAACAACCCTCAGGGGCAGTCATACTTATTAGCCCCAGGAAGACTCAAACCCAGCCCAGACTGAGTCTGAGACTTCCTCTCTTCCCGCTCAGGCACCAAGGGTGGGGCAAGGCAATGGACCCCTCTAATACACCCATTCAAGAACATCTGATTTTCCTCTACCAGGACAGCACCCACACAAAAACCAGAAAGCAAAGCTTTATGTGTCTGCAACAATTTTATCATCACCATCTGAACAGCCAACCCCTCCCCAGGATCTGGATCTGTAGGTGCAGTTCACCTCCGGTCTGAGAGGCTTCCTTGGGGGATGGGGAGTTACAAAGGGACCTTTGGCAACATCTTAAGCAGTCAAGGGGAGAGTGCTCATTGGCACACAACCCAGTGGCCCAGCCCTCACTTCCAGGAGTGACTGAGGGATGGAGCTGCTATAGGGGCTTCAGATCTACCAGACTCAACTTTATCTCAGCATCAACAGAAACCATTTCCAAGACACCCAACCAGGGGAGATGCAGTGTCCTAAGGAGTGGCCTTCCAACATATAGCCTCTCCTCACTCTAGAGGAGTGGCTGAGGCCCAAGGATTGCTGGCAAATTCCAGGATTTTGCCCAGCTTTGGAGAAGAGGTCACTGATGCTGAGAGAGTCTCACAGGCTGAGACATGAGTCCACAGTATAGACTTCTCTCTCTCTCTCTAAGGCCTCAAACTGGCAATCCAGAGACCAATCAATCTACAGATGAGCATTTGTCTTGCAATTCTGAGGATGAACCCATGTCCCCACACATGTCAGGGAGGCATGCTGAGGTTGAACCCATGTCCCCACACATGCCAGGAAAGCATGCTGAGGATGAACCCATGTCCCCACACATGCCAGGGAAGCACCCTGCCACTGAGTTATAAGCTCAGCCTTTCCTTCATTTTAAAATTTTTTATGTTTTTGGAGACAGAATCTCACTAAGTTGCCCAGGTTGACCATGGAATGGGTACAGACATATGTGCCAGTCCTCAAGCCTTTTGTACCAGGGTGGGGCTGGCATGGGTATAGCACCCTTCCAGTTTGCTGTGCCTGGCTCCCCTGAGGTTGCTACAGGTACAGGAAGTTTGTGACTTGGGAAGGCCATGAAAGTCATCAAGGGACACTGCAGGGTGTTTGTAACTGAACAGACAGATTTATACAAACTTTCATCTGTCCATTACAAACACTGAAACTGAAGGTTCTGGGAAGATCTCCTTCCCAAAATGTCCCCAGCCAACAACATTACCCACTGAGGGGCTGGTCCTTCTTCAGTAAGAGGCCTGCCTTCTCTAGAGTCATTTTAAAAGATGGCTTCTCCCAGGAGATACTGGTCATGCATACCTGAGCACAAACTGCTTTCTTGGAGTTCTTAAACTCTTAGAGCTAAAACACAGCCCAGAGACTATGTTGTCGAAACAATGCACTTTTGCAGGTTTAGCTATTGGTCAGAAGCCAGGCAACAGGACTGATAAATACCTTAGGATCTGATGGCTACACACACTCTAGTGAAAGTCAACTCTGCCACTGTACCATAAAAAGCCAGGCCCGAGCTCCATGTAATAACACTTGTTCCTACCCAGTTTACCTGGGACTCTAAAAAATGAATTTTGAATCACTAGGACCTGATCACCAGATTTCTTCTTTTTCTCACTGTGTGGAAGGTAGAAGGTGCTTCTGGAGGCCTCATGCCCCCTGGTCTCCAGCAATGACTGACAGCAAGTTGCACACAACCCCTCACATTGTAAAGCTGTTTTCTGCAATGTCTCCTCAAAGGCTTGCTGAAGCAGGATGTGATTCATACCGGTGTCCAATGTCATATTTTCAAGACTGAAATGTTAAAATAAAACTTACATCATTCTCTCAAAATAAACTCAGTGGGATAGAATTCTGATACCCAGAAAACTTACGTCACTCTTTTAAAATGAACTTAGTGGGACAGAACTTGTGTGCCTGCCCTTGTCCATCAGCACAACACCTCAGTCCCTGCCTCCTTGAACTCTTAATCCACTCATTGCTGGAACCTTTTCATCTTTCTTTCTTTTTAGGTTTGTGAGAGGTGGGGGAGGGGAGGTGTTGATAATGGTGCAAAACAGAAAACATCCTAAAGTTCGGTGGGGAGATGGGTTGATCGGGGTGGCACAGCCTCCATGAAACGCTCTGTGGGGAGTGAAAGACAAGGGGCCAGACTTGATGTCTTGGAGAGAACCCAGCACACTATCAAGCTAAAAAATGAGGTAAGCTAAGCATGAATAGGAAAATTGCATTCTCTCTCTCCTCTACCCCCCCATGTCTCTCTCTCTCTCTCTCTCTCTCTCTCTCTCTCTCTCTCTCTCACACACACACACACACACCACCCAGGCCAACATGGGTACAGAACCTGTGTAGGCTGCTCCACTCCACCCCTGCTTCCAGGCTGTGTTTCATGTCCTCTAATCGTCTTAACCATGTAGTTGGCCCTACATGGGAAAACATTTTTAAAAAATTAAAAATCAACTTGGCTGACATATAACTTACATGCAATAAAACGAACGCACTTTAAGTGACAGGGGGCTGAGCAGATGGTTCAGTGGTCGTGAGCACCTTCTGTTCTCACTGGCACTCCCTGAACTCACTCTGGAGACTCAGCCACATGTAACTCTGGCTTCAAAGGACCCAACGCCCTCTTCTAGCCTGTAGGATGGGATTTCATTTCTCTGGGGCAAACTCCCTCATTTGTTGGTGCTATATATAGATGCGTCTCCACTGCATAAGAAACTGCCAGTCCTAGGGAGAGCCTACTCCCATTGTCTTGCTAAATGGACACCCTGTCAATCTACCTTTTAAATACTTAAAAGTTCCCATGCATAGGTTAGTGCTGCTCTCAACGCTGGCTAGAGAAGCTTCTCTCTGCAGTGGGCAGCGGCCAAGGCAGAGAGACTCATAAGAGTCAAAGTGCGGAGACTGAGTAAGTATTGAGAGTTCAGCCCTAAACGGGACCTAGATATTAAATCCTTCCCTGGAGATTCAGGGGCCACTGCCAAAGAGGGATGGAAAGAACGTAAGAGTCGGAAGGACAACGTGCTGTGACACAATGTCTTCTGGACGTGACATGGCCACTGAACACATGAATTCCCTGCAGCTACACATACCTGCTTAAGATCCAGCCAAGAAAATGAGGCAGCATTTCGAACACGATGTGAACAGGGGACAGGCTGGGTAGCATGCTGGGGGTCCCTGCTGGTGGGTGGGATGGGGGAATCTGAGGACAGATGAGATCAAGATATATTGCATAGAAGACATTGTCAAAAAATAAAATATATTCTATTTTTAAAACATTTAAAAAGTCAAAACACACAAAAATAAGTAAATAAAAGCCATAGAGGAAAAAGAATTTACATGACAAACTCAGTTTTGTGTCTACATTTTTCTGTATCGAAAGAAAACAGATTTTCTGTTTGGTTACAATATTCCTTTTAAAATGTATTATTTTGTGTGATTAAAGTAGAAAAAAGAAAATAAACTACCGAAACTTTCCCAGAGTGGGAGCACATCACAAGGTCAGCTACTTGTTCAACATGGTTTTTTGTTTGTTTGTTTTTATTTTATTTTTGGTTTTGTTTGCAGCAGAATATCCAAAGTCTAGAAACAAGAGGTTAAGTGACCATTCATTGCAATCCCCCTAAATGAACACTTGCAACCATTGCTTACAACTTAGAGCCACTTCACCTAAGAAAGCTCGTAGAGGTTGAAGGAAGATACATTGAGCCTCAGGATATAATGACCTTTTATAGGTTTTATGCATATGTTTAAAAACAGAGTCTCACTGGGTAGTCGCGGCTGGCCTGGAACTTGCTGTGAAGCAAGACGAGGCTTGCTTCAAACTCATAGAGATCTGCTTGCCTTCACCCCGAGTGCTCTGTTTAAAAGCACGTGCCACTACGCCCGGCTATAACAATGATTTTTACCTCTCATACATTAAAGGTACTATTATTTGTTATATTAAAAAAATTAAGACTGAAAAGAATAAACTTAGGGCTCCAAATCTTAATCATCATGATGAGACTTTCCCCTGCGCCGTTTGCCAGGTGTTTGTGCGTTTAATGAGACGTAATGCGCTTTTTAATGTGATATAATCAGTTCTTAAACACCCTCCTTATTTTCAGGTGCAGAACCTGTCATGGTAAAATTTAAGGATTAAGTACAAAACATAAGTGGGGCTGAGGATAAAGCTCAATAGGTAGAATGCTGCCCAGCATGCCTGAAGCCCTGGGCTCCATCCCCTGCACCACATAGACCACGAATGGTGGTGTGTGGCATGGTGGTGTGCGTCTGTAAATCCAGCACCCTACTGCTGGAGGCAGGGGGATTAAAGCATTCAAAGTCATCCTTAGTTATGTGGCAACTTTGAGAACAGCAGAGGCTTCTTGAGACCTTGTCTAAAAAATTAAATAAACATTTGTAAAGATAGAAATAAAGAGGTTCCTTCCCAAAGCTAACAACGTACAATTCACCTGTTCCAAAATGCCTCAAATGTGTTCAGTCCTTCAGATTCACACACGCTACAGCACGAGCACATAAGGGAGGTCAGATGACAGCTTGTGGAAGTTTCTTCTCAGTCCTGCCTCTGCTTCCCAAGGGCATTAAATTTAATTAGAGGTATTAACTAAAAGAATTAAAGAAATGTGCTACTCTGCTTTTTGTTCTAAAAAAATGAAGTAATTTTAGACAGAAAAATATTTTTTGCCAGTGAGTAGATTTTTTGTTATTTTGTTTGTGTGTGTGTGTATGTGTGTGTGTGTGTGTGTGTGTGTGTGTGTGTATGGATTGAAAATGTCCAATAAGCATATACATATATATCTTTAATCTTTTTAAAAACTGCTTACGTTTTCATCTGCCCCTGAGGCTCTTATCTTTTAAGTATTCACGTGTTTTTGAGTCCCCAACACCTATAGCGGTGCCACAGCCCATCAACACTCAGCAAAAGTCAAAAGAACTAAAGCGAATGAGGTACCGATCCTCTTCCCTATTGCTCTTTCTTATCAGACACCTTAAACTTTTGCTTGCATTGCTTTGTGGTTTACAGAATTTACAGATCTATTTCTATTTTTCATTTGGAGCTTGCCTCGCTATTTATCCTTAAATCAGATAAGCACCTGGTAGACAACAGTCCTAACGATGGAGCCCAGAAGCTCACGCATGCCAGGCAAGCTCCCGGCCACTGGCTGCACCCCAGCCCCAGCCCTGAAACCCGGAGTGGAAGTTCCTTTCCAACACTCCTGTTGTTGTTATTGTTGTTGTTGTTGTTTTTGGGTTTTTTGTTTGGTTGGTTTTTTAAGAGTATCTTAGAGCCATGCAGGGTGATGCATGTCTGTAATCCCAAGACACAGGGTGCTGAGGCAGGAGGATCCCATGTTTAAGGCTACATAGGAATACCGACTCAAGAAAAGAACATTATTGGTAAAGTTTGCCAATGTATTACTTTGGTTAACTTTGAGATTATTTAAATGCACCATCAGTGCCACCATCACTGTCTACAAAAGCTATCTGGGTTAAAGCAGGCTGCTTTTGACCTGTGGGTCTTGAGATCCAGCATCTAAGGTATTTTCATTCACCCCCACACCTCCCCTCTGGTCCCCGAGTCCTTTACTGGAGTGATTGGAAATTTTGAAGCTCACATTCCCCATCATTTATCACATCCATAGTTTGTCAGTCAGTCAGTCTGTCTGCCTACTCCCTTCTCTTCTCCCCTCCCACCATGTGTGTGTGTGTGTGTGTGTGTGTGTGTGTGTACCATATGTATCCAGGAGTCTCTGAAGGTCAGAAGATATACATCCAATCCCCTAAAACAAGAGTTACAGACAATTGTGAGCAGCCATGTGCCTGCTGGGAACTGAACCTGGGTCCTCTGCAAGAGCAGTAAGTTCTTAACTGCTGAGCCACTTCTTCAGCTGTTTTCTTTTTGTTGTTTTCTTTTGTTTTTGAGCTAGGCTCTTGTATAGCTTAGGCTAACCTCAATTTCAATATGTAGTTGAGGATAACCTTGATCTCCAATCTTCCTGGCTCTACCTCTGGAGTGCTGAGATTACAAGCATGCACTACCATGCTTGTTTTTCAGGTTCTGGGAATAGAATCCAGACTTCATGCATGCTAGGCAAACAGAGTACCAACAAACCTACACCCAGCCCAATGAGGAAGATGTGAAACCAATCAGTCCCCTAGACGATGAACTTATGTAACACAGGCACCTCTCACGAAGGCAGTTGGAAGGTAAGGGAAAGACTATCCTTTGAAGTGGCTAGAACATGTATACTGAGGGTTTTAAATTTGAGCCCATACCACTTTGTGATTTCTAATTGCAAGCTCAGTTTCTATTTTTCTTTGGGAGCCAAAAGCTGGCTTTACCCTGTGCAGTTTCACCAGGAGAATGACATTTAGAAACTGCTAAGAAACCAGGTGTCTAGCATCTACAAAAGCCATTCAGTACACTCTGGTATGGAGGGCAGAGAGATTTTAGACAGCTTAGAAATGGTTCTCTTTTAAAACTCAGCAGGGAGGACAGCGGTGCCTGTGAGGCTCTCAATGTAGAACTGGATGGAACCCTTATTCATTTTTTAGGGTATATTAATTGTTCAAAATGTAGGTCTGGTTTTCCAGTTTTTAAAAATAATTTTCAAAGTTTTAGACCATGAACATGTTTCCTTGGTACCTGTTGTTTTGTTTGCCTGCTTGCTTGTTTATTTGGGAGACATTTCACATTATGTAGTCTAGTTTGGCCTCAAACTTGCAGCCATTTTGCCTCTGCCTAAGGAACGCTGGGGTTGTGGGTTTAAGTCATCACAACCAGCCTTCCTGGATTGTTTTTATAACCTATCTTTCACGAGTCAATTAACATTTTTTAAAAAGTGAATTTAAGGGCTGGATTGATGCTCAGTGATTAAGAGTACCAGCTGCTCTTACAGAGAACTTGAGTCCCAGTACCCACACGGCAGCTCACAAATGTCTGCTACTTCAGTTTCAGGGGATTTGATCCCTGCTTCTGGCCTCCTTGGGCACCAGACACATATGTGGTAAAGATATATACATGCAAGCAAAACATCCAGACACATAAAATAAAAGTTAAAAATTAAAAACAAATTTTAAATGAATGTAACTTGTAACACATGCAGGCTCAACCGAAAGAAAAAAGTTAAAATGCTTTAACACTGCATCAATTGTAAGAGAGAAGACAAATTATCTAGACCCTCACGAGGGATACCTGCCTTGAACAATGACAGGTAGATGTCTATATCTACATTCTCTCTCTCTCTCTCTCTCTCTCTCTCTCTCTCTCTCTCACACACACACACACACACACACACATTCTGCAAGCTGTTTTTCACTTGCCAATATTCCATAGACATCCTTCCACACCAATGACCGTCCATCTCCCTCATTCTTATTTAATGGTCTGCACTAAAATGCTTCCATCTTGCACGGCTTTGCCATTATTTACTGAAGTACCTTTTCTCTGATGTCCATCCATATTTTGAAGTATTTCCCTTGGTTACAGACAGACCAATAACTGGTGGGCTGAGCCAGCTTCTGCTCTATCATCTTATCTAATTAATTCCCCACACCATTGGAGCCTCCACCATAGATGGGCAGTGGGTATTGTAGTACAAGGCAGGGCTTGTGTAACTGGGAGTAAACTATGCAGCCAGGGGTCTTGTTTATATGTAAAATTGTGCTGTGCCAGCCCTCTGGCTTAAACGGTTCTCCATCTGCAGGGTCTCTAGGTGGTTTCCAGTGCCATGTTGTATTTCAAACATCTCAGTGTATAGCCCTGTGTCCAGAAGCACAGTTGTGCAGCCCCTGTCCCCAACAGAGAGAGAAAGAGAAACAGACAGACAGAGACATAGACAGAGAGACAGACAGAGAGACAGAGACAGACAGACAGAGAAACAGAGAGAGTCAGACAGAGATAGGGGTGGGGAGAGAATGCATTAAGCTCTGAGTTGGCTCTAGGGCACCTCTGTCCACACCCTACCTGCTGTAGACACTGTGCCCCCACCCCATCAGTGTTCAGAATACAAGCTTCTTAGCAAAGAGCCTCTGGGCTGAAAAGCAACCATGAGAGTGGAATTCAAATCTGGGAAGATGGCTCTGTGGATAAAGAGCTTGCTGTGCAAATGTGAGAACCAGCATTCTGAAAGCCAGTCATGGAGATGCACGTCTGTAACCCCAGCGTGGGCAGATACCGAAGGCTTGCTAGCCAGCCAGGCCAACTGAAATGGTGATCTCCAGATTCAGTGAGAGACCCTGTCTCCAAAAACACGGTGAAGAGTGAGAATGATAGAGGAAGATACTCACCATCAACCCTCAGCCTCCTCACGTATAACTCACAGGTACCACACCCACACACCTACACACGCCTACATGCACACATTAGTGCAAACGCACATATGGTAATAATAAATAAAACATAAAAAATTAAAGGGAGATCCAATCTGCTGCAAAAGTTCCTGTAGTAACAATGGCTACATCTATTAGTTCACATGTATTTGTGACTTTCATTTGACTGTGCTTTGGGGAAGACCTCCAGGGAAAGAGATTTTCTAAGGAGCAGCTCCATGAAACTTGCTGTTTATTGCTCATGGAGATATTGAGATCATCTTTCAGGATAGCAGAGAAGGGTCACCTCTTTGTTTTGTCTACCAGGAAGCTCAGAAACAAACGCTGCACCATCACTACCCAGTGCGTGTTTGATGAATGACAGATAGCCTTCCCATCAAATCCATCTCATTTTATCCCCTGTATTCATCATCCAGTTACTTTCTGGTTATTTTTCAACCGTTTTCAACTTCTGCACTACTAATTCATACCCATGATGGAAGGAGAGGGGAACAGGTAACTGCTTTCTTCAATCATTGCACGTTCGTTTTGTGTGTGTGTGTGTGTGTGTGTGTGTGTGTGTGTGTGTAGGTGCATAGGTTGAGGCCAGAAGACAACTTGGTGTCATCTTCAGAAGGTTGACCACTTTCTTTGAAGCAGGGTCTCTCACTGGCCCAAAGCTCACTATTTGAGCAGGCTAGCCAGCCAGTGAGCCCAAGGGACTCACTGTCTCCACTTCCACAGCCCTGGGATTATAAGCATGGATCATCATGCCTGGCATTTTGACTGGGTTCTGGGCATCAAACTCAGTTCCTCCTGTTTGTAAAGCAAATGCTTAACCAACTAGGCCACCCCTCCACTACCCCCATTGCACATACCTACCCACTAAAACAACCCTGTCTCTCTTCCCCTAGCAGATTAAGGCAACAAAGTCAGTGTATAAAAGGATCTATGATAAGCTTGTGTCTGTGGACACAAAACTTTGCATTCATGGCCTACAGGAGTCTAAGGACACAGGAAGGATGCTCGTTTAAGATACACACCCCATTGTGGGGCAGAGACAGCACCTTCCTTCTGGTCTTAAACATCTGTGCCTGGCCTCTGTGCCCATCCCAGCACTGAGCCCCACCTGTACTACCAAACCCTCCTGACCTGAGCATCCACACCTATGGAAGGACATCATTCTTCCACTCCACCCCTCCATCACCCTTTCAGCACAGTATGCACCATCCCACTCCCTACCTCTGAGTCGCTCAAGGATGCTGGCTCTTGAAATGCTAGTCTGGTTTCAAGAGAGATCACAGTCAATTTCCTGCTTGGCTGCATGCAGCCTTTCCAGCTTAACAAATGTTCAGATAATGCTGTAGAGCTGGCTGGGACCAGGATCGATGCTAAATCCCTCCACACTGTGCTATCTCTGCCGAGTCCATGTTCAGATCAGCCTCAACACCTAGCCCAGCTCTAAGCAATGGGCTCTAAAGAAATAGATGCAGATATCACACGGCAATGTTTACTGCACATGCCCCTGTTACCTGGAGAAAGGATTTGGCCTCCCTCTCCATTACCTGGTGAAGCGCTGAGGACCACCATGCCCACCCCTGCCCCACTCGTGCCTAGAAGTATTTACTTCCCTTCCCCTTGTTCCCTCATCTCCTTGGGTGGCTGTGATTCTGCAGCACCAAGGGACGTCAGTCACATATGAATACCAGGTATGGATGACGGTATGATTTCCGAGTTACTGTGATAGTGTCCAGCGTGAATGGGACTCAGCCAGCGCCGACAGATTGTGCCGCCTGGCCATAGCAATTTGTCTGCATTCCCAGAGCCCATCACGTCTGTTGTTCACACGCTGTCAGGGCTGAACTGTCTTCTTTGTACAGACACCACAGTTCCACTACAGAAAGAAAAGAGGCTTCGCCTTCCTTTCTGTTTTATTTTGTAGAGAAACGTTGCTTTATGGTGAGAGAATGTTACCTTAGCTTGGTTTCTTTCTTTCTTTCTTTCTTTCTTTTTCTTTTCTTCTTTGTTTTTAGAATGAATTAGCTGATTCCTGATTCCAGCTATACTACCAATACTCCTAATGTTTTTTCCTCTTACTTATTTCTTTTGTGTGCATGTACCTGTGTGCGGAGAGGGGCGGTGCATCATGACGTTGCATGTGGAGGTCAGAGGACAACTTAGAGTCAGGTCTGCCTGACTATTAAACTCAGGTCATCAGGCTTAGAAGTTACTACTTTTACTAGTCTCTACAAGTGGTGAAAAGAAAAGAAAAGAAAAGAAAAGAAAAGAAAAGAAAAGAAAAGAAAAGGAACATCAGAGTCTGGAGAGAGAAACCACCCACAGTCCCCTTTGTCCCCCACAAACCATTCTGCCTTGACCTCAGTCCCTCATCCTACTGCATGGTTCTCTTTCTCCATGTGACTTCACTGGATTCTGCCTTGTGCCTGGTTGTGGCACTTTCCTGGGTTTTTCTGTAGTCTCCTGCCCTTTGCTTCAGTGGGGAGCTTTGTTTTGTTTTGTTTTGTTTTGTTTTGTTTTTGAGACAAGGTTTCAAGTGATCCAGGCTGGCCTGGAACACATTATGTAACGGAGGAAAACCTTGTACTTCTGATCATCCTGCCTCCATCTCTGGCGTACAGGTGTTACAGGTGTGTACCACCATGCTTGGCTTAAGTAATGTTAGGAACAGAGTCCAGGTCTTTGTGTATTCAGGGCAAGCACTCTACTTACAGACTATATCCCAGCCTCTCAGCCTGTTATTTTGAATGGCATTTTCGTCTAAGTGGCTTTCTGTTTGGTCCTTTTCTTTTAGATACTTTCTACGTGACACATTAGTCTTTACCCAATAGAAAATAAGCCTGTTATGAACATTTTAAACCCATACTTTTTTTTTTCTTCTAAACTGATTCCTTTCAGTTAATGTGTTTAAAGCAAGAAGTATAATCACTTTTTTTCTGATTTATATGTAATATACAGTGGAAGCACCTCAGATATGCCCCCCCAAAATGCACCTACCACATGAGGACAGCTTTGAGCTGAAACCAACTGGCTCCCTACTCTTCCCTCTTCCGTCTTACAGCAGGGTGCAAACTTACTTTCATACAAGTGATACAGAATTCTATTTGGAAAGGTGCCCCTGCTCCCATAGGGAGAGAAGGGGACTCTGCATCTCTGGGGACTGGCAATGCCAATCAATGGACAAGCTCCAACTGGAATCTGCAGGGCACACTCCTCTTCCCACGTCTTTCCCACAGTCAGTCAGCTACCCTAGAGCCGCTCTGTCTACCCCCTTCCCCATCGTTACTGTCCTGCGTGTTCTACAAGCCCCTGTGGGTTCTACTTCTTTCCATGAAGCCCCACATATGTGAGAGGTATCATTTTTCTGATATTAATCTTTTTCTCTACCCAGTTCTTGGTCCCTGGCTGCTGAGTAAAGGGGGAAAGAGTTTTGTTTTGTTTTGTTTTGTTTTCAAACAAGGCAAAAGCCCTGGCTTTCCTGCATAGTCCTGTGTTGCCATCTTAGAAAATGCATAAACATCTGAACAAAACAATATAAATTACCTTTAAGCGACCTCTCTATTTTTGAGACCAGAAACACCCTAGTTCAGCATCGTTTGTTCTAATTCTCCACTCTGCATATTGGAAAGCAAAGTTATGTTCACAGAAAGGTGTGATGAGCCGGGGAAACAGTTATAGAGGCCAGATGGCTACCTCACCTCTAGGTCACATGACCTTGGGTGACCTTGGTGTGACACTTAATCTTTCTCGGCCTTGTTTCCTCACCTTTAAGATGGAGGTGGGGGGAAGAGTTTGTTCCACAAGACTGCAAGGTCTCTATAAAGTCAGATATTGAATGAGCTGAGGATGTGGCCCAGTTGGTGGAGTGTTTGTCTAGCAGGCTGGAGGCCCTGTGTTCTATCAGCATCACAAAATGCAGATGTGGTGTCATGTGACAGAAGGTAAGATCAGAAGTCTGAGGTTGCCCTCAGCTACATATAGAATTTGGGGCCAGCCTGGGCTACATGAGACCCTGTTTCACCCAAATAAACAAAAGGCACAAGAAGGGCTTAGGACAGCACTAAGCCAAGGTTGATGTCCATTAAACAGGACCAGCTGAAATAGAAACTTTCATTTTCATAGGGAAATCTTGGTAGCCACTGTTTTATGAATTAAAATTCTATTCGTATGTTATATATTTAGGATTTTAAAGGCTAAGAATATAAATCTGTTAAATTACAAACTGAAATACATGATGTAACCAGGCTCCAGTGGACAATTCCAAACCCATGGTCACACAGGCAGCCCTAGTTAAACTCAGCAAGTCACAAAACCAAACAAAAAGACACAAATTCAGGAAGGGGAATTTTAGGGAGGAGGGGTCTTGACAGGGACCTGGTAGAGCTAAGAGATGGTGGGGTGAGTGAAATCAGAATACATCATACACGTGTGTAAAATGGTCAAAGGAAAAAATTTAACGAAACTTGTTTTTAAATGAATAAAACAGGACATAGCTGTGGTTATTACCTCATTCTCCATCTGGAGCTGGCTAGTGGAATGTCACAGCCCCTGCCTGGTCGGTATTCCCATTAAGCTGAATCATTTATTTTTAGCAGAGCCAACTGCTCTTCTCGGTGTCATAAAAGTGCAGCCAGAACAGGAGAATCATTAAATCCCCTTTCTAGACCCTCAAAAGCTATTTCCAATCCGGCTCCACTCAGCTTCATTAGCGAGACTGGAAATTGCCTTCCTGAGTATTTGGATTTATGAACACCAGCTAAAATGAAGGCTTTGCTTCCAGAGGGAATCAATCAGTGAGCGTCTCTCCTGCAAGGGCTTGAACAGAATTGTTTTCTTCTGGGCCCTGTGGGCACTGGTAGCGATCACTTCCGGGGGCCTCAAAGGGAATCAGAGAAATGGGGGTTTTTACTCGTCACAGGTCACAGGGAAACCACATTCCAGGGCACTTCTGTAACTGACAAGACCTAGAACACACTCATGGGAAAGTACAGGCACCAAGGTTCAGTAGAGTGAAGGACCAGGCTCCCATAGCTAAGTACAGAGCTGGGATGCCAGCAGATGCAGCCAATCCCATCTAACGCCCTCCCCCCAACCCCAAGGATCCCAAGGACAGATGAGCATCCGGAATCCTAGACAGTCGCTCTGAGTAAGCAAGCATGCAGGTCAAAGACACAGTCACATCACATTAACCTTTCTATTCCCAACTACTCCTGTGGCTAGATACCATCCAGGGGGTAGCCTGGGCAGGTCCGTGTCCTTGATCCCCACCTCATCTTCCCATCACAAGCTTTCTAAATGTCGGGAGATGGAAATCCTTGTTTTTGCCATCAACTCCCGTCCACTTAAGTACAGGGAGCTGGGTGGTACATCCTCATGGGCCCCCAGCCATGACCTGAGCCCTGAGGGCCAGGGACATAGGTGCTGCAGACATGGAAGGTGGATGTCCCAGGAGCCACACTACTAATACAGAGCACTCTGAACAGCACAAGCCTGCTGACACCGTGGAAAGGGAAGCAGAGAAGAGAAAGTTCGGGCTCTGGGCCCCATTGTGGCTTGCTTCTGTCTTGTTCTTCACCCCAGGAGCTGTTTTAATTAACACTCAAGACAGTGGAGTTCTGGAACTCCTAGCTCTTTCCTGGAGGAGCCAGGTCAAGTCCAATCCGCCCCTCATTATCCTCCTTCCCACCGCAGAAAATTACCTCGCCTCTTGGGAAAGAGCAAGCCACTATTCGATTTAAATTGATTTCTACAGCTGGCTGGCTGGCTGGCGGCAGTCCCCTGGCAGACAAGTTGGAGGGATGAGAGCAGACTCCCAAAGACAAATGAGAAAGCATCCGAGTGGATTGTTGCTGAGAAGGGAGGGGGGATGGGGCCTTTAGGAGACCATGGAGTGGGCTTGAAAAAGAGCAAAGACCCTTCAAGTCACGTCAAAGGAATCTCAGGTGTAAATGGGGCAGTCTAAATCCTCAACCAAAGAACCTGCTGGGCAAAATAAAAATACCCAAACGTCCATCAGCCAGGGAGTGGACAAAATGTGAGGCACGTGGTATAAAAGCTCTGAGCATCCCAGGCAGGCAGTGCACACTGGTAATCATCCCAGTACTTCAGAGGTAGCAGCAGGAGGAGCAGGAATTTAAGGTTATCCTTGACTCCATAAAGAGTTCAAGGCTGGCCTGGGCTATAGGAGACCATATATATTTTTTTTTTTTTTTTTTTAAAAGGAAGCAAGGGGAGATGAGGTAAGAGGAGGGATTGGGGGTGCATGGGGTGAGGGGGGAAAGAGAAGAGATTAGAAGAGAAGAGGCTAGTACCATAAGGACAGAACAGTAAGCTGGCCTCTGGGACATTACACCAAGTACAAGGAGCAAAGCACAGAGGAGCCCATGACATAGTGATGCGTGTGAAGCGTCCCAACAAAGAACTGTAGCCATACAAGGTCAAGCAGAAGTCACTCAGCAAAGCCACAAAGGGCAGGAGGGTGACGGACTCTAAGTAAGCAATACAAGTGTCAAGACATTGGGTTGTATTGATGGGTTATGCAGTCTTGAAAATTTGGTAAAAGCAAAACAACAACAAAACCCCACTCGATGGTCCAACTCAATGAACCATATTAAATGCAAGGTAGCTGGCTAGAGCTGTTTCTCCACAGTAAATGGGAAAGGTATTGCAATGAAGGGGTCAGAGCCTGCATAGGAAAAGATTCTGAGGATCAAGCTGCCCCTGTAGCCAAGATGGCTTCATTATGCACTAGGTTGCAGCACTCTGCCATACTGCCAGGCCCAGAATCCACCCTGGGCTGCAGCACTCGCTCAGCCTGGATTGAGGGTGACCCACAACCTGTGACTCTATAGTGTAGACAGCACCAACCTCACTCTGTGGCTGAGATGAAGATGATCTGAGTGACAGCTTTAGTGCTGGCTTTGCCCATGGCCATGTGCTCTGCACACTACAGCCTCTGTTACTGCCTCTATTACAGTTCCATCCCTGAAGCTTGGCTATCCAAGATTATGTCCTGTTCAGTGTTCAGTTACAATCTGCAACTCCTTGAGCCTCAAACCAGATTTGGATATTTGTCCTGAACCCCCTCATGTTCACCACTCAGGCCCAAGCTGGCTCTGCCCAAGCTGGCTCTGCCAAAGGCTGGCTCTGCCCAACATGACTACTTCTATCTTAAGCTTCACCCATGATGTGAGGTTAGCCTTCAAGTCCCAGATGGGTCCCAGACCATACAAGGGTAGGTAAGGAAGGATCCAGGGGTCAGGAAGAAGCCGCTTGTGTAGCAATGCAGAGACCCACCTGTCTGGTAAAAAGAAACAGACTATTTGACTTGTAATTGTGCCTCAGGCCAAGGAAACTAGAGCTCAGAGATGCAGCAACTTTTCCTTGGTTACCTATCTCTAAATAATCAAGCGGGAATCAAATCCCATCTATTTCTGCAAAGGCTGAGTACCAGGCCCAAAGGAGAAGTGTTAAAGGAGAAGCTGGAGTTGAAGGAGAGAGCAAAGGAAGTTCTGTTCCTGCACACACACACACACACACACACACACACAGAGAGAGAGAGAGAGAGAGAGAGAGAGAGAGGGAGACATAGACACACACAAGCACAGACACACACACAGATAAGGACAGACCAAGGGCATTAGTGAAAATGAAGGACCTTGGCCCCACACCAGGAAAACTGAAAAGATTCCTTGGCCTGGAGATATAGAGACTGCACCAAATTAAAAAATAAAATGTGTCTGAATCAATCTAAAGAAGTTTGAAAACACCACCCCCAAATAATGAAGAAATACAGAAATGTATTCTGTAGGAGACCTTGGAACCTAGATCGACGGTAGAGTGCTTGTCTAGATTTGACCCCCAGTGTCAAATAAAAGGAAAGGAGAAAGAAGGAAGGAAGGAAGGAAGGGAGGGAGAGAGGAAGGAAGGGAGGGAGGGAGGGAGGGAGAGCTGATCTCAGAGCCAATCACTTCTTTGCCTGGACAATGGATCTTAAAAGACATGACAACTGAATTTCCTGTGGCCCCAGGTGTGTGCAGGTGAGCCTGAGATGGCCCCAGGTGCATGCAGGTGAACCTGAGATGGCCCCAGGTGCATGCAGGTGAGCCTGAGGTGGTCCCAGGTGTGTACAGGTAAGCCTGAGATGGCCCCAGGTGCATGTAGGTGAGCCTGAGGTGTTGACGTGCAGCCCCCTCATGCTGCCTTTTCATACCGTTATTCACAGAGCCTCATGCACAGAGTGGTGACACCCAATGGCTCAAGATACCTACATCCAGCTGTGGACCTGCAGTTATGGACCAGATAACTGTGGCTGGGAATCCAAATAACCTAAAGGTGCTTAGTTTCCTCCATACAGCCAACAACTCTGAAGCCCAGGCAGGGCAGAATACAAAATCCTTTGGCCAGCTGCTCATCACAGAGCTTTAACTTATGGGTCAAAAATGCACCTGCAAAGACAGTGTTTTATTTAACTGTAGACACCTTCTTCCAGCATCCTCGAGAAAAGCTGAGGTCCAGAACTTCATAGACCAAAACCAAACAAAACAACCCCCCCCAAAAGCCAGCCTGGAACTCAGCACTGCCACGTGGAATTACAGCTTGGCCACATTTGGGTTCACAGCCTATCTTGGCTCATCTGGGAAGTACCCTGTCATGGCCTGTCTTGGGAAAAGGGTTTGTCTCCTTCCCCTCCCCATTGCCTTGGCTACACCCCCACAGTCCCCTGGGGAAACACCTAGGCCCAATCCCAGGCTTTCCCACAGCCTCCCTCCAGCCCCCCCCCCAACGACTCAACTCCAAAAACACCTCCTCAACAAACCAAGTGAAGTCACAAAGTTCCCCACCCCCGCCCCAAAGAGCCCCAACTGGCCAGGACACCACCCACCCTAGGGCTGAGTGTCCACTCTCAAGCTAACAATATGCTGGAAGCATTCAGCAACTCACACTTAGAACTGCTCTGGCCACGCCCTCAAATCAAGTCTAGCCAGGAATGGAGTTGCTACAAAGTACGTGGAGCGGTTTAGAACAAGGAATCTTCTCACAAAGAGCCTGAGGTTGTTTATCCATCTATATCTCTTGGTCCACCCTGTGGTAATAGTCTGTGATGGACCCCCTGAGCCAGGACACAAAGGAGAGATTTAGTACTGACAGTGAGACAGTCAGTAGGAGTGAAGACTACTTCAGGTAAGCAGAGTACGTGATGGCTCTCCTAACAGCATACTGTTCAGGTTGCCTGGGCTCTCTCTACCCCAACTTCCTCATATTCAAAGTAAAGATATTGTAAGGACCTACTAAAGTGATCTGGGTGGTCAAGATCACTAACTAATATCTAACTATATAGACAAGTACTCAGCTCAGATAAGGCAAGGGCTGTGCTGGTGAGTCACCCTAGGACTGATCTCCTCTAGTTCCATGGTCCTTCTGGCCTGTAATCACACTGTCCCTTCAGGTCTTTCCCCACATTCCAGAACACACATGTTAAAGTGAGGAATCAGGTCAAGGATTTTATCCAACCTAGCTGTCTGTGGAAGGCCAGGTTAATTCCACCTCATACTAGCCACACCATGCCTGCCTATCTGTCTGTCCGTCTGTCTGTCTATCTGCCTACCTACCTATTTAGTGTATGGAAATTAGGGAACAACTTGGGGGAGTTGGCTCTCTCTTTTATGTGAGTTTTGAGGATTGAACTCAGATCTTTAGGTTTAGCTGTAAGCACCTTTACTGGGTGAGCCATCTTACCAGCCCCACAGCATGCACCTCTTAAACAAATGTTGAAGATATATAGAATCTGTACTGATGACTAGAATGCAAATTTGGGGCAAGTTTCAGATTCACCCCATTACCAACCCCCAAACTCCCACCAGAACTACTGAATAGCACTAATATTCCGTCAGGATCCCACCCAAAAAAGTCCCAGGTCATAAATATGTCAAGAGTCATGGAAAATGAGAAAATGGAAAACAGAAAACAAAAACCAACGCCACCTCTCCACCTCCCAATCATTCCCAGAAAAGCCTCACAAGGCTTTGCTCCCACTGTGCAGCTTCCGGCAAGCTCCTGTTTGCGCAGCCAGTGAGAAACAGAACCCGTGCGATCTACCTTTCGTACCCCCACTTGCTTGTTCTCTTATGACGATGGGTGGCTTTGCTGAGTTTCACAGCACCCTCAGAACGTGCCAGTGGGCTGGCTGAGACTCTCGGGGCTCGGTCTATCATCACATCTTGCTTGCGACCACAGAGATTCTGTCTTTTTTTAAATCCTCAGTTCAAAGGCGGGTGATTCGTCAGGGCTGAAAGGTTCCGGATCGCTACTGTATACGACCATAACATCACTGTAAGGCCCCACGGCTCAGCCTCTGACCCCACTGGGCACAAAGAAAACTCCCAGGTACTTTACCAGACACTCAGAGCACCATCCTGTTTGGGACACAGTCATTTGACACTCGAGTTTCTCAGCCCATAGCAATAGAGCTTTGAGCTTCTGGAAAAGAAAAATGCATCCAAGAAGGATGACACACCATGACTCACACCACTGAGAGCTGGGAAGAGGCGGGAACTAGATCAGCTTTATTCACACCTGATCAGAAACAAAGGTGGTCAGTGTTGGTCAGTGTCACTTCCTGTCGCTTTGCTTCCATGAGTGAGGAGAGCTGCTAGGAGGGATGGTTGTCACACCACATGGGTACATACTAGCCTAACCTGTCCAGTTTCTTTGGTTTGGGTGCTAAAGACCAAATCCACATTGAAATAATAAGGGTGGTGACTCAGTCCATAAAGTGCTAGATTCGAAAGCATGAGTATCTGAGTTCAATTCTCTGAGCCCATCTTTTAAAAAATATAGATGTGATAGTTGCACTTGTAATCCCAAAGTTGGGGAAGGGGAGACAGGTGGATCCCCGGGGCTCAAAGGCAGCCAGTCTAGCTTAATAGGTTAAGTTTCTGATCAGTGAAAGAAAGACCCTGGCTAAAAACAACCCAAAAAGTAGATGATACCAAAGGAACGAAACAGGAGGTTGTATCTTGTTCTTCACGTGTGTAAATGTACACACACACACACAAATAAATATAAATATATGTAATATAAATAATAAAAACTTTTAAGGAAGTATCAATCTACCCCCCCCCAGGATCTTGTTATAAATATCAGACTGTCCTCAAATTTGCTATGTGACCAGCCTCAAAGTCATGATCCTCCTGCCTTATCCTCCTGAGTGCCAGGATCCTAGGCATGAGTACCTCTCTAACAGCGGTGTCTCTGGCCTCCCTAATTCAACCTAGTGAGCATCTATATCAAATTAAGACAATGATCCACACAGAAGCTAAAGATGAGCCAAACACAGATCGAGCCTAGACTGATGTATGAAAGCTTCCAAGCCTCCACACTGCCTGGCTTTGCACGGGCCAGGGTTCACAGGTTTCAATTCACACGCCAGATGAGATGCTATTAACCACAGGTGGTGGTGAGTTCAGATACAAGTCTGAGCATATCTGAACCCTGCAGAAATAAGCATAGCAATTAATTAGTGATGTCTGTCCAGAGCACTTGAATGGGGTCATCCTAAGCGTGGTATGCCATTTTGTCACTGGTGTGGACAACTCCAGCCCCCAAACTCCTAGATATAGGCAGAGCCATTCTGCACACCAAGAATCTGGCTCACCTTTCTGTTGATGCCTCTGTCCATCTCACCCCGTTTTCTATTGAAAGCACCCTGTCACCATCTATGCTTCTACCCAGGAAACAGCAACCAGGAAACAGAGAGAAAATCAAGATCCCATGTGTCTTGATGGATTCATTTCGATACAACTTCACTCAAGAGCTAGCCAATTCCTGATTTCACATGTTACCATCAAAGACAGGGGCCAGGGCAGAGGTGTGTGTGTGTGTGTGTGTGTGTGTGTGTGTGTGTGTGTGTATGGAGGGGGTGGGGGCTCCTCTGCAGCAAGCTGGGCTAAGCTTCCCCAGGCAAAAAAGCCATTCTGGGATGATGTTAGGCTCCAGCAGCCAACAGAGGGGTCATCCTAGACTGCCACCCACCTGTCCCTCCCCATGGGCTCCCACTGACATCTTTGGCAGAGGCAAACAAGAATCCTTTGGTGCAGAAATAAAAAGCAAGGTTCAGAAATGGCAGTGAGTGGTATGGCCTTAGCCATGCTGCAAAGCTCTGAGATCCAGTCTCCTCATGCTGACCTGGGCATGTCTCTCCTACTGCAAACATTACCTTAGGCTACTTGCTGCAGAAGGGTCCCAATTCCTTCTCCCAAGGGGGAGGACCAAGGAATCACATCACAGGTTTGAGCAGGATCAGGGCAAGGGGTGTGATAGCCATTTGACTGCTATGTGCCTACTGGAGCAGGGGCCATGTTCTAGACCAAGTTGGGGAGGGAGGCAAGGACTGAGGGCTCTGGATCCTCCCCAGAGGTTTTCATGAGTGACTGCATGCTCTTCACAGAGATTCTTAGAGTGTCTGAAGAGCAGTCCATGAATATCATGACCAGTACATAGTTAAATCCAGCCTTGGTTAAACTCCACTAATGGTCAGAACACAGATTCACTATGTTCTTTCATTCAAAAAACTGCCCAGGCCTGCAGTCGTGCTCTGAAAAAAGACAGTGCTTTGAGGCCTTTATACCACTCAGGAAAATCAATAATGTGTATTAATGCAACGGACACAGTGTAGCAATAAAACAAAGAAGCACAACACAGTCCTGCTACATAAAAAACAGGCAAATCCCACATTCAAACTGTAAGCCCCAGAGACCAGATGCAAAAGAACAAACAGTCCACAGCTCTCCCTCTGTCTAAAATTCGGAAGAGGTAAAGCCGACCAACAGTGATAACTAGCAAAATGGGGCTGAGCTTTTAGTAGGTGGGAAGTCAGGAAGCCTTCTAGAAGGAAGAAATATTCTATTTCTTGAGCTGCATGGTTATTATCTAACTGCATGTCAATCCAAACACTAAACAACAACAACAACGTTTGTAGGAGCTGGCAAGGTGGCTCAGCGGGTAAAGGCACTTGGGTTCAATCACCAGGACCCACATGGTGGAAGGAGAGAACCCACTCCCACCAGGTAGCCTCTGGCCTTCAAATGTATAATGCATACTTTGGAACGTGCACATACACTCACACTGCACAAGAAAGTCTGTGCTTTACAGTCTTGCCCTGTTTGTCTATGTTCACAGAACTTTCTTTCTCACACAGGGGGATTTGCAATGTGAGTCTCAGCCAGTCACCATCGGGTTTGTTGATCTATCCTATGAAATATGACACTGGAGATTCTGCCAATCCAATTGTATGTCCCAGTGCCTTCAGTGGACAGTCCCCCTGCCAGCCAGGAGCCTCTGGAGCCATGGCAGATGGACCAGCCCCTTTCCACTGCTTGTTCATCTACCATAGCTCCAAAGAGGAGGATCCTTGGGGTGACCAGAGCCACATATAGCACATGGGGTCATTGCTGGAAACTGGGCATGCGGTCAATGGCAGACATGATGTTTAAGCTCCAGGCTTGGGGGTGACCTAGTTTTCAGGTCTGTTGTTGGGACAGGTTGTCGATGGCTCCCTGCCTCTTTCCTCTGCTAGTGGGGGTGAAGGGAGCCCAAAATAGAAGCCCCTCCCCAAAGCCACAGCAGACAAGTGACTAAAAAAAGAAGGCTGGGGAGGAAGGACAGGCAGCTTTGGATAGGCTCATGAGCAAATGTCTCTCTTTTTGCACTGAAGTGTATGTAGCTGAGAGACTTTAGTGATTCACATTATCCTGGTGGCAAAGTTCCAAGACCAACAGCTTTCTTCTCCACAGTAATGACACCAACATGTCCCCAGTTAAGACTTCTCTTGTGACAAAAACCCACACTCTGCAGTCAGGTACTCAACATGGAACATGGCCACAGGTAAAGTGACCACACCTACTTCCAAGTAGACGTCTCCATCTTCAGAAGGGCTGTTTCCAAAAACCACTGTGGCACCCCAAATCCTTCATCCCTCACCTACCATACACCAGGACTGGGAAGCCTCACTCAGGCTCAGCTTCTCTCACCTCCTCCCCGGTCTTCCTGCTTCCTGCCGTTGCTTTTTGGGTGTATTTTCCACACCTTGCACAGAGGACGGTGGCACTGAAATAAAGGTCCCATTGTCCATTCCTCCCCGAGTCCCACTGCCTTACCCCATCCTACTCCTGGAACCACACTGGCCTTCCTGCCAGCAAATGCTTGGGACAATTCCTGCCCTCGGTCCCTTGTACATGGCACCCCTGGCTGCCAGAATCCTCTTCCTCTGGAAACCCGGGGGGCTTTCCCTGACATGCACACCTCCCCCTTTCTTCCCATCTCCTACTTTAGTCCTGAAAGTCTGGCACATGTATCTTTTTGCTTAATTTGTTTACTGTCTGTCTCCCCAAAATTGACTGTAAGAAACACATTAGTAAGGAAGATCTTGTCTGCTCTTCTTAGTGTTGTAGCCATGAAAAATGGTACCTGATGCAGAGTGAATAACAGATATTTACTCCACAAGCAGCTGCCGAATGAATAAAGAATCCAGGCTGCAGCTTCCTCTGGGACTACAGAGTTGGCCATCCAGTCTCCTCACTCACAACAGGACTACAGGTGCTTGTGTGTCTCTGGAAGGATCCTATGTCCCCTCAGATCCAAAACCTCAAGTGGTGTCTTGCCTTAGCAATTATCTAAGTTCCACTTATAATCCACAGAGGGCTGAGAGGGATCACTAAAGCCATGCAACACAGAAGGGACCAGAACCCCTTGTCCTAAACGCACAGACATCTGTCATTCAGTTTCTCTCTCTCTCTCTCTCTCTCTCTCTCTCTCTCTCTCTCTCTCTCTTTCTCTCTCTCTCTCTCTGACACTTGCTATTTACAGACTTGGTAGTAAACATAGAGGCTCTGACCCTGGGGGAAACTGAGTCAGAGAAAATTCAGGAGAAAGGGATTGGGAGGAGGACATAGATGGCATGGGGTGTGGGGACTCAAGTAGGTCTGGGAGGTCATTCTAGATAACCCTTGTGCTCTGGGAGGTCACTCTAGATAACCCCTGTGCTCTTCCCACAACCTAAAGTAGATCGTGCTCACAACACAAGAGACAATGCTTTGGCTTTTCAATGCTGTGACATGGAAACCCTTGACCTAGAGAGGTAAGGATGCTCATTTGTCATAGCAGTGCCAGTGAAAGAAGAGCCAGGAGACAGTGTCTACAAGCACCATTCATCTGCTGCATTTCCCAGGACAGGAAGCCTTAACTCACACAGTCCCTCAAACCAGTCTTTGCTTAAAACTGCTGTGTGCACAGAAATGCCTCCTGAAAGACATGTCTGTCCCTAGCAGCCAACCTGCAGAAAGCATTCTTTTGTCCTTTTCTAGATGATGTGGATAATTGTACAGCTAGCATCTACCAATACGCTTAGCACATTGACCACAAAACTCAGTCCTCCAGAGGCTTCCTCTGGGCCACTGGCTGATGTCCAGCCTGTATCAGGACCCATTCACTGTGGGAGATTGTGCATGCAGAGCTTCACTGGGTGACAGGGAAGAAAGACAGGAAAAAACACTTCCCGTGGGACTAGGGGTGATAGTGGCTCTGGGGGAGAAGCCCCCACCCAAAGTGAGGCCCCTCAACTCTCCACTCCAACTCTCTGGGTGGCAGGTGGACCAGACCTGCAGGTGATAAGTCCCCATACATACACTGGACCCTGCTGAACTTGGAGCCTTGATGTAAAGTTGAACACAAAACAGCAATCAAAGGAATTCCCAACTATCTCCAAGGAGGAGTTGGGCAGGTGCCTGGAAGCCTGGGAAAACGTTACAGAGCCCCACCACCAACCACCTCCAAAGCTGCTAACCTAGGTGGGGTTAGGATAGAGGAACCTCGAGATGGCTCAGAGGCTTGCCACCAAGCCTCGTTGGACCCACGTGACAGAAGGGGAAAACTGCTTCTACAAGCCCTCTGACCTTGTGTGCTTGTGTGCAAGTTATGATCCTAAGGAAAAGGTGTTTGAAAGGAAGGAAGCAAAGTCCAGGGCAGGCAAAGCCATGCCTGGTTACAAACTCAAGCCAGGACCCAACCCCAAACACATGGCATAAAGAACTGGCTTCTGGAAAAAGATGGGCCTCCCCTGGGGCAGTCCCATGGTGGGAGATGATGTACAAGGCCCCAGTTTCTTACCATTCATGGGAAAGAACTAGTACATGGGTGACTTGAGAACTAAGTTTTTCTCTCCCTGGCTTCTTCCCTGCCCATTGGAGTTGCCAGTTGTGGCAACTCAGGTTAGGCTGCTGGGCCTGGGTGTTAAGGCTTTCTGGGGGCCTATGCCTGAGCTATACAGGCTACCCTATGGAGCCTGGTGCCAGAACAGAAACAGGCCCCTGGCTTTGCCCCAAAATAACACCATCTGTCATGTCCCTCCACCTTAATCTTCACTCAGCACTAGCACTGGAACTTATTTATACCAGTCCCCACTGACCAATGACCCTCACCTCTCCCCTCACACACAGGATTGGCCACCTGTCACATACCCATAGGGTGAACAGGCAGAACAGCAGACCCAACCTCTGAGCTTGTGCTGTGTGTATGGGAATCGGGCATCCTCATGGGAACTTGAGATCATCTGCTCTGGTCCCCAAATCTGGATGGGAGCCAGGGCCCCTGATTCCAGGTGCTGGGCACCATGAGGAGCTGTAGAGATTAGAGTTAGGGCATCGGAGAGGCCCACCTCAGCAGGATGTGGTATCTGTTCGCCCCAAGGGGCCGTCCCTCTCTACCCTTCCAACACTCTTAGACCTGGCTCCCCAGCCTGGCCCTGGGCAGTGCTCACATAGGACAGTGTGTCCTCCACCGCCACAAGGAAAAGGACAAAGCACAGATTACCCAGCTCTCACTGTGTAACCTTGGGCAGATTCCTGGCCCTCGTTGAGAGCAGTTTTTTTAGACAATGTATCACTATGTATCCCAGGCTGACCTTGAACTTGGCCGGGATCTTCCTGCCTCTGCCTCTTGAGTGCTGGAATTTCAGGAGAATGCTACTGTGCCAAGCAAGAATATTCATTTTAGACTTTTTTTTTTTTTTGAGGCAAGATCTCACTATGTAGACCAGGCTGGCCTTGAACTTATATACATCCGACTGCCTCTGCATCAGGAGCACTGGGATTATAGGTGTGTGTCACCACACCAGGCAAGAATATTAATTATAGAAAGACATCAAAAAGAAAAATGTGAACTAGGTATTTATATTACAGGTGCTGCCATAATTTCATTTTTACTAAATTTATTTTACTTTTTTTCCCACTAAGAATAATAAACAGCCAGATGGCATGTGACTATAATACCAATGCTTTGTAGGTTGAGGCAGGAGAATAGTAAGTTCAAGGCTAGCCAAGGCTACATTGTGAGACTTCCCCCTGTGTGCACACTCACACATACACACACACACACACACAGTGAAAAGTTTTGACCAGTACAAAGCATGCCAACAGTGCTATTAACCAGCCAGCAGTTGAAGCTTCCTCCACCCATGTAGTTAACTGTAAATCCACTTTTGCACACATCCACATCTGGAACACACCCATAGGGCATTTCTTCCCTAGTCCTGATACAAGCTAGACCTGTGCTCTGCACGGAAAGTCCCTGAGCATCATGGGATGAGTGTTGCTTGTCTGTCACCCAGTATCCTGCATGCTGTTGGGTCCTAGAACAGCGATTACTCTTATGCTGATGTTTGCCTAAACAGAACTCCGAATCTAACCTGACCTCCTCTTTACCAACGAGGGGGCAAAGGGGCTGAGGCCCTGAGCACTAAGTTTTAGCCAAATACCATATCTAGTTGTGGGGGCCCAGGACTGAGACTGAGTCTCCTCAGACCAATCTATAATTTTCAGGTAAATGTTCATCTCACTGTATTGTGTTCTGGGTATTTTGATAATTGAGTGAATTTCAGCAGCTACTGCTGCTCATTCATGTACATGTACACATTCGTGTGCACATGCATGAACACACACACTGGGTACCTGTCAAGTGATAGATCTACTAACTTGTTTATGACTTTTTTTTTTTTTTACTATTTGTATGTTTCTCATAACCTCAAGATTCACAATAAAATATACTTGGAGGTAGAGAGATGGCTCAGTGGGTAAAAGTGTCTGCCACCAAGCCTGACGACCTACATTCCATCCCCAGGGACCACATGGTAGACAGGAGAACCGAATTGTTTTGTTTTGTTTTGTTTGTTTGCTGTGGTTATTTTAAGAATCAATTCTTCAGGCTATTCTCTGTCTCCATTTGATATATCAGCAAACACACATACACACACACAATATATATATATATATAATAAAATTTAAAACTGAAAGATACATACTTACTATGAACGAAAATAAATCCACGGGGAATTTTGCATAGTCAGAAGAGGTGACAATTTTCTGCTAAAATGGATGATACTAAGAAAGGATAATGTCCCTCTACATTATCAAGAATCTAGTTAAATTTAAAGTTTACAGAAGCTAAAACTGTAGCCACCATTTTAGGAACAAATTATTTAACAGAAGAGAGACTCCAGGAGAGAAAAGTCACACCATTTATAAGGAATTCAATGATGTAATATAACAACCCCACCTCTCTCTCAGCCCTCACCTCAACCCCACTACCGTGGAATGAGCCTAAAGCCTTGAACTTGCTAGCTGACATTCTGTCATTGAATGATACATTTCTAATCAATAGCGGAAAAGAAATGTTCAAAAAGTGGGTTTGAAGCAATTGTTCTTTCCTCTGGAAAAAACAGAAGCCTAAAAGATGGTTTGATATAATTAAAGCAAGCCACAGCTCATGCCATACGAAAGACAAAATGCAACTAGATGTAAGGCTGACCAGAAAAACTGTGAGGGAAATATTTCTGACCTTGGTGTGGAGAAGGCACCTGAGGACTGGTCTTTTTCTTATGTTTATATCTATCTGTGTCCCAAGCACATTGCAAAAACTAAAAGTCGGGTGGGGGGGGGGGGGTTGGGTAAATACAGCTGCCTTACAAACCTGAGTTACAAACCGGAGTTCAGTCCCTAGAACCTGGGTAAAGTTGGGAGGATAGAACCAGTCCTTGAAGGTTGCCCTCGGATCTCCACCGCATACAGTATACCCTAGCACACTTGCATACTTACTGACGAAATAATACTAAAAAGCAACTTCAAATTTAAAAATCACAAACTTGAAAAAAAAAAATGACCAGTTAAAATTTTAAACCTATAAGCAGTGGGGAAAGCCATAAAACTAAATAGCTGCAAACAAACCAACAGGCCTGATGGGGTACTTGTGATGCATACAAAAGACAAAAAAATAACAGCTCTTATATAAAGAGCACCTGGAAATCAACTAAGAAGACAAAAATGACACCGAATATAGGCAGGGAAAGAATGGAGCATAGAACTGACAAGTGAAGAAACAGTTCTCAAAGCTCAAGAAGGTCCGAGCTCCTCTCCAGCTAAAGAAACTCAGACTTAAAATACAATTATATATTTTAGACCTATCCTATCAGTAAAAGTTAAAAACAGAGGTGGCATCTAGAATTGAGATAGGGCCACCAAGGGTCTCCTATAATATCCATTGGTTCGATTTTCTTTTAATTAAAGTACTGTTTAGAAGTGGTCCTTAAATTTTCAAATGCTCAGCAGGGCAGTGGTGGTGCACGCCTTTAATCCCAGCATTTGGGAGGCAGAAGCAGGTGGATTTCTGATTTTAAGGCCAGCCTGGTCTACAGAGTGAGTTCCAGGACAGCCAGGGCTACACAGAGAAACCCTGTCTCGAAAAACCAAAAAAAAAATTTCAAATGCTCAGCTCCTCCAGCAAGAGTACAAATGGAATCCACCCTAGACACTCAACATTCTAGAACACTGCTTCAAGTCCCATTCCCCTGCCTCTCCTCAGACCAGGAAAGCAGTAACAGCAAGAGCAGAAAGAGGCTCATAGAAGCCACAATGGGTCCCCACAACGGACAGTTACTCTGGTGCAGTCAGAAAAAGCCACTCACGAGTTATCAGAAGCAGAGCAAAGAGTAACACTCACATAGTAATATTGAAGACATGATCCATCTTCACAAGAGTAGAAAAGGAACAAAACCCAGACTAAGCTTCAGTGACAGATGTGTTTAACAGGGGCAAGAGAGCAGGACACGATGAGACATGGGGAATCGCGGCTTTTAAAACTCTGTGCCATTATTCTTTGAGTATGCTTTGATAGTGCATGCAATTCTACATGCATACCCTGTATCTGTGCCTGCATGATTAACCACATGGCCCCAAGCAAAGCTATGACTATTTTTATTTTTAAAATGAGAAGACAATCCTGGGTTGTACTATTTACCCAAGAAACTCACACCCTGTGAGGAGCAAGGAAGGGGCCCAGTGTCATTCCAAGTCTAAGGGAATAATTCCCCACCACAGCCCACCCTCCCTACATGAGAACGTGGCCACATGCAGTCTGCCTGCCTGCCTAGGTGGTGACAGGCCATGGGAAGCTAGAGATAGCAAGCCAACCTCTGTGTTTATGAAAGTTTCTGATCATGCCAGAACTGTAACTACATGATACACACAATATTGCTAAGAAGCAGGATTGAGGGGAGGGATAGTGAATGCCTTGGGTAATTCCTATTAATAATTTGAAATTTCTCTGTTGATAGTTTTGTTACTCACTCCCTCCCCCCAACCCATGTGTGTGCATGTGCATGTGTGTGTCAGGCCAGACAAGAACTCTACCATTGAGCTGTCGCCGCAGCCCATTTTCCAGCAGCTTTAAACACATTTAATGTCATGTGATACATTTAATATCGTAATTTTTTAAATTTTAAAATTACAACAGACATTTTCTTAGGTCATTAAATTCCTCATAAGCTGGGCTGGTGACAGGCCTCATAGTAGGTAAAGGTAACTGCCACCAAGTCTGAGAACCTGATCTTTCTATTTTATATCCTGGCTGATGTTTCCCTTCCCTCCTCTCCTCCCAGCCCTTTCCCACCTTCTCTAGCTCCCTCTTCCCAATCCACTCCTCCTCCATTTCCCTTCAGAACTAGAGACCCACATGGGAGAAGAGAAGTCACGCCTTGAAAGTTGTCCTCTGGGGCCCACACACACTCTGTGGCACTTGCACATGCACACACATAGACAAACACAAAATAAGTTAATAAAGTGTAAAAATAATATTTTAAATCTTTATAAATATTAAAATGGAAAGAGATAGCTGGGTGGTGGTGGCGCACGCCTTTAATCCCAGTGCTTGGGAGGCAGAGGCAGATGGATCTCTGCATTTGAGGCCAGCCTGGACTACTGAGTGTGTTTCAGGACACTGAGAAGCCCTCACTTATTAAAAAAAAAAAAAAGTAGATAAATAAATAAAACTTAAAGCTCTATCAATTTTTAATAGTAGTATTTTATGTGCTATTACATTTCGTCTCCCTCTCAAGGGCCTGCTCACCGTACCAGAGCATCCCATCTAAGAGAAAGTTCATGGAGTACATCTTCTCTGTAAGACTCCAAGAAGACTGACACAGGCATGCCACACAGAGAAACTAATTCTGGGTGGATTAAAGGCTGAGGGAGGTTAAAAGAATCACAGAAAGACTTGCACAAAGTTGGTGAAAACCTTCACCAAGCCTTTCTTTCTGCCAGGGAAGCCTTTCTAAGTCTAACCTGCATGAGAAACCACAACAAATAGAAAAAAAAAGATAACTTGATTTGGCTGCCTAACATTTTGAAGTAAAGGTCAAACAGCAACCTGAGGAAAATATTTGTGACAGTTGAGACAAAAGATAAATCCATACAGAGCTCATACAAGTCAATAAAAATCATCTACTGAGACCCCAATGTCCAAGGCAAAAAAAAACCCCCTAATATCTGTATGATGCCCAAGATAACAGCCACCAGCCATAGTGGAACAGCTAGATGGTAGCAACTGGATGGTGTAGATTTGAGCCATTTTTAATATACTATCAAGTTTGACTTAAAAGCAGTTTTAGTTAATTCAGCCGGAGCTGACACATAGGCAACTACTCAAGGCACGCAGACGTTCAATTCACAAGCAAATGAGAATGCAAATGATCATCTAATTCAGGGTGAACCAAGTGCTGCTAAATTAAAACACAGAGATACAGAGAAATCAGTAAACAGTGCACACAGAGAGCTGTACACACTCCCAGGGTGTGGTGACATCGCCTTTAATCCCAGCACTTGTGGCAGAGGCAGGTAGATGAGGCCAAGTTGGCCTCCATAGCAAGTTCTGAGCCAGCTGGGGGCGGGGAACTCCCAGACTGGGAATCCAGAACAAACTTATAGAACCAGTCATATCCAGGAGCTGATTTAATATATGAATTATTTATATTTAAATTATAGATTCAGAGACCACTTCTGAAACTGAAAGTCCAACCCCAGGGAAGTGTGACAGTCATTAAAGTCAGCAGGCATATAGGTGATCAATAAACCTGTTTTGCCCAAAATGTGCATATGTGTGCACATGGGCGAGCACGTGCGTGCGCGCACGCACACACACACACACACACACTCACACACACTCACACACACTCACACACACTCACACACTCACACACACTCACACACAAAAGTGGGCTGGGATCATTCAGGCCTCCTCATCTGCAGGCCCAACATGCAATATCTGCCTTACCAGGCAATGAGACGTTTCCATAACTCAGGGCCTGCAAAGAGCCAGGCCTGGTCTGTGTACATGGCAGCTTCCTGGGAGATGAGAGAGCTGCTGTTTTCACTAACATGGAAATGCTTGTGTTACACAATTGCATCGCAAACCTGGACCCAGAATCCTCCGCATAGTAGGCTCTTGACGGGAGAAAGACATGCTTTTTAAAACCTCCAAAAAGGACAGGAGGAAGTGGTTCCAACCTTCAAACAGTGGTTTACCTAGGGAGGTGGAAAGAGAAGTTTCCTTTTTTAGCTTAAAGAAACAAGAAAAGATCTTGCCAAGGAACATGCAACCTTGCCACCTTGAGAAAGAGAGAGAGAGAGAGAGAGAGAGAGAGAGAGAGAGAGAGAGAGAAAAGATGAGAAGAGAAAAGAAAGGTTAAACTTTAAACCAGAGTAAAGTTGAAGTGCCCCATGGGAGACAACCGGTGCTGTAATGAAAGAGGCCACAGGGCCCTCTGGATACTGGAAGTCTGGGAGTAGTTAATTTTTTGCCTATTAATTGTATGTAGTTTTCAAACTTTGCCCAAGGATTAGTGAACAATTTTAGAAAAAAAAATGACATAAGAAAACCAAGCTTGGATTGACATAGTGGCACAAGCCTTTAATCCCAGCAGGAGAGGCAGGCAGATCTCAGAGTTTGAGGCCCACCTGGTCTAGTCTACAGAATGAGTTCCAGGACAGTCAGGGTTAAACAAAGAAAACCTGTCTCAAAAAAGGAAAGGACGGAAGGAAGGAAGGAAGGAAAGGAAAGGAAAGGAAAGGAAAGGAAAGGAAAGGAAAGGAAAGGAAAGGAAAAGATCCAAGCCTAAAAGATAAATGGTAGAACATGCATGGAATCTCAGTACCCAGGACACATGAGCAAAAAATCTAGTGCTCAAAGCTATTCTATACCAACCTGGATTACATGAACCCTATCTCAAAAGAAAAACAAAGAAAGCAAACTCAACTCCAGGTCCTTAGATCTATGAGCGAAACTGAGTCTAATACAGACAGGAACTGATGGTTAGGGTGTATCAGTGCCTGAAGATGAGACCTGCCTGCTGAGCCAGTGGGTAAGGGAGAATACAGGGAGCCTATAGGTCTTTCCAATTCCTATTTGAGCCTCATTGTCCACTATTCATAGAATCGAGGGCTTGTTCTTTTCTAACCTTCTAATCAACAGTCAATGGGCTGTTTCTCACGGTCAGAGCAAACAGGAGAGGAGTACGCTTTGCAGTCTGTGGCTGATAAGTGATCTATGGCATTTATCTGACACTCATAGATGAGTGTTTCCTCTGAGAAACTGGGGTTCTTGCCCCACCCGCCTCCTCCTGTCCACAGGAGACCCTAAAATTCAATCTGGTCAAGCAAGTCAAGAGTTCCAAAGTCCCCAGACCCTTGAGACAAAGGAAAAGCATTGAACATCAAAAAAGAACTGCAACCACCCCAGGCTTGGTGACACAGACCTGTAATTCCAGCACTGAGGAGCCAACATAGGACAACCATGTGTCTGAGGCCAAACTGAGCCACTCAAAACCAGCCTGGGAAAGTTAGTGAGCCTCTGTCTCCAGTTAAAAAGTTTTAAAAAAAAAAAAAGGCCGGTATGTGGCTTAGTTGTGGCTCAGTTGTAGAGTACTTGCCCAGTATGTATGAGGACCTGAGTTCAATCCCCAGTACCACAAAAGGGGCCCCACCTTAAGGGGAAGAAACACTTCTCAGAATGGATTGGGCCAGTCCCTCAGGCAGACCAAACTGTGGTTCCAATTCCCCTTATCTCTTGCTTCCTCCCATTCTGTAGTATCTCAGGCTTCTTTGTCATCTGAAGCTGGAGCAGGGTATGGGGCTAGCCATCGATACCCACTGTGTTTGGTCACACTTTGAGGAGCTGGAGGTAGACCTTGGCTTGGCACAGAAGTGGTATATCTTCGGAGTCTGAGATGATGACACTGAACATGGCTGAGGTGATGACTCGGTTGGTAAAGTGCTTGCCTAGAGCAAGCACATGGAGCCCCAAATCAGACCTGAACCAGGCACAGTGGTGCATTTCTGTAATCCTGGTGCTCAGGATTAAGACAGAAGGATCAGGAGTTCAAAGTTCTCCTTGACTACATAACAACGTGAAAGCCAGCCTAGGAATACATGAGACTCTGTCTCAAATAAAAATAAAAAAAAAAAATTTCCATGGGAACAAGACGAGCCGGAGGGGCACACACACTCTGGAGTCAGACAATGGAGCTGTGGCATACAGACAAGCTCTCCTGTGCTTTCGAGGACTGTAGGGAACTATAGGTTAAGTGGCCACTGCAAGGAAAGTACTAGAAAATATTAACTTCCTTTAGCTCTTTTGTAGGTGTTGTTGCTGCTGCTGTTGTTATTGTTGCCACAGCAACAAAGAAGGCTGAGCTTGGAGGATAATAGGAAGAAAGGACCCAGGGGCAGAATCTGACTTCCTAGGCACCATCCTTTCTCCAGGCACTTGACCTTGGAGCTTCTTCACATCAGCCCTGAACAGGAATAAAACCAGGCCCCAGCAACAAGACCCAGAGACACTTCAGGGCAGCACTGGAGAGGGACAGAAGAGCAGGCCTATGTCACCTTGGCGAGAACAAGTGACAGCTCACAGGGCTTAGCCGGTTCTTGAATGGAGAGCAAATCTGCTTTCTTCAGCAAACCAAGAAAACACAAAACCACTCCTCTCACAGAGCATTTGCTGGTGTGAGGGAAACACAGGTGTCAGACTCACAGCCCAGGCCTTCCATGTAGAAAAATGCCCCGGTGCACACACAGACTGCTAGGCAGCTGGGGGAAGCCCAGCAAGCAGGTCATAGCTGAGGGAAACAGAGAACTGTCCCTGGCCTGAGGCAGCTCTCAGTGGAAGCAGAAAAGAACGGTGGGCTAGGCCACTGCCAACAGTCAACCCAGTCCTGGTTGATATCACCCCAACCCCCACAGGTCCCCAAACCCTACACAATACAAATACTTCTACCAGTCCCCAGCGACCTCACAATGAGAGGTTGATGGATAATGGGACCCCCCCCCCAAAAGCAGTTTTCTACCCTTAAGACCATTAAGTGTCCTTTAGTCTGAAGAATCCTCCAAGGAGTGCTTCCTGGTGCCCCCACCTCATTCAGAGAGGAGCTGCCATGCTGGCCAGTAGCAGGTTCCCAGAAGATAGGAACAGCTCCATGGTGGGTGAGCCCCAGGACCTCACAGGGTGTTTGGGCTCCAGAGAAAGCCTATCCTGAGGTCCTCCATCAACACTTAGTCTCCTCACCCCCAGCCTCCTCAGGAGGCCCTGTCCTGCAGATAGCCAGACAAAGGAGCCTGCAGCTCTCGCTAACCTGACCATCCTTGCTGTGTGTTTAGACAACATCCCCCAACATGGATGGGCCCTCCTAACCTATGCTTTATGCCTCAAGGCCGCAGGGTTGGGTGTGTCCTTACAAAAGACTTCCTCTAGTGGGCAGTGCCCAGTGTGGCACCCCTAGGCTCAGAATCAGCATCCTGGGTCCCTGTTGGTTCCTTAACCTGTCACATGACAACAGATGGGCTGTCTTATCATAACAGCCAGGGCTGTTATGAAAATCAGATTGACTAGAGAGGCAGAGGTTAAAATTCACCATCAGAGCGCCCCACCCTCAAGGCCACTCTGCGTCAGCAAAGCAGCTCTCTCAGTCACTGTGGCCTTGTGTGCTTTACACAGTCTCCATCTCTCTGAAAGTCCTACTTAGTCTGTGATGTACAGGTATCTGTGGGTGGCAGCAGAGCCTTGAGGTTAAAATTGTATGCTTTGTACAGCACGTGCACCCATCTTGGTAGAGTGTATTAATCAACTGTTGTTTGACCATGCATCAAGATACGATACAGCTATGAAGAAAGAATGAACAGTCTCTACACAAAATACCATGGGTAAATTCAGAAGAGAAAGGCTATGAGCTGATACCATTCAGAGAAAATCCAAGGACAGGTAAAAGTAACTAATGACAAGAAAAGACTAATGGATACCTGAGCAGAAGCAGCAAGAGGAAGCGGGGTGTGTTCAGTTTGTGACATCACCCACTCAGTTATGGTACACGCATGTCTCTGGGAGCATCCTACATTTAAAGTAGTTTTCTCCTAACTTGAACATTGTGTTCAATTTCCAGTTCTATGACTGGGCTACACATGAGTGACCTCAGGTGTATGAAAGGCTAAGTTCCTGCTCTGTGCTCTGCAAGACAGACAACAGTACTATCACTGGCTGGTCAGAGACTCAGCCAGTGGATCTCATGTTTCTGCTCATGTCTCCAAGGATTAACATTGTCACTGTGATAATGTTCTAAATCAACTTAGTGGATTGACACTCTAAATAAACCAAATTAAAACTCTCTTTTAAAACAAAACAAAACTGTTTCTTTGAGAGATCTATAGTGCAGGCTGGCTTATAACCAAGAATGCTATCTAATTCTTAATGCCTCGTTTCTAAAGTGCTAGAATTGTGCCACCTTGCCTGACTTAAAAGCAAAGCTATCTATCACTTGCATAAATCATGGCTTTGGTATGTTAATTATTTAGTTTTTGATATATTGAATTAGGACAAATTAAAACGAAGTCATAAATACTAAGATTGAAATGTCCACCCGAGCCACCTCAAGCTCAAACCCCTAACACCATGTGTCTCTGCCATAGTCACCCACAGCATCATCACTTATGCCATCATTACTGTCATCCTCACCATTTTCAGCATATTGTTCTCTGGACATCATCACTTCTGATGCTGTCCCCACCATCAGCAGCAGCAACATGAATATCACGCATGCAAAAGCAATAGATGAAATTTTCTGCATCATCCTTCAGGTCCAGCCAGGCATGCCCCTGAACTCCACAGAGATTAAAGACTCAGTAACACAAGACTTCCCAGAAGGACTGGGGCCATCGAGTGTGCACATCCTGGTGAGGGCTCTGAGCAGAGGAAAAAGGACAGCACAGTGCACTTTTCAGGCCACATTGAGCCCCTTGCCCTCCCCCAGCCAAGGCAAAGATTTCTCTCAGATTTCACTCTCTGCTGACAGACCTCAGCCTCAACCTTCAGAGGAGAGTGCATAGCCTTCCAGGGAGCGCTCAGCACATCACAGAAAAGGTGTCTGTCTCTTCCTTCCTTCCTTCCTTCTCTCCTTTTTTATCCAAGCACACTGATTTTTTTTTTAAAAAAAATTTCTTTCTACTTTTTTAAGGCAGGGCCTCCACTTAGGAGGCATAGACGGGTAGATCTCCAAATAAGTTCAAGGCCGGCCTGGTCTGGTCTACAGAGTGAGTTTTAAGACATCCAGAGCTACACAGAAAAACCCTGCCTGGAAAAATCAAACACACAGAGAGAGAGAGAGAGAGAGAGAGAGAGAGAGAGAGAGAGAAACAGACAAGGCCTCACTATGTTGTCCAGGCTAGCTTTACCCTTATTTTGTAGCCCAGGCAGGCCTTGAATTTGTGATCTTCCTGCCTCAGCCCCCTGAATAGCAGGGACAATGGGTTTTGCTGAAAGTTGTCCCCCAAATAGGCCCCTCCCTCACTGTCCTATGGAACCCTGCAATAATCCACACAAACCTACTAAAGTCACCCCTTTTTAAGTAAACCAGGCAGATGTGCATTCATATCACATTTAAATTTTTTACAGTTCAAAATCATCAGAATCTTTGATTCAAATGCTATCATTTAAGGGAAATAAAGATCTATTGGGGAAAAAGATGAATATACAAAAAATAGCACAGGTATTTTAAGCGCAAAAGAATAAACACAAATGTCCAATAATAAGGATCACTTCTATACCAGGGCTATACATCAGTGACTATACAGACATTTAAAGAAACTTGTATCTCAGAGTCATGTATGGGCTGGAGATAAAGGTCAACGGCAGAGTATGTGAATTCTGTGAGTGTGAGCACAAAATGCTCATTGAGAAGATGGCTCCGCAGGTAAAACTCATTTGTGACTCAAGCATGATTATCTAAACTGTATCCCTAGAACTCACATAAAAAGCCAAAATCAGATTGAGTCTGTAATCCCGGCACTCTACAGTGAGAGGGGAGGTGGAGACAGGAAAGTCAGTGGCAGCTTGCTAGGCCTGATAGCCTGGAGTATACAATGCAGCTAAAATAAGACAGACCCTGCCAGCTTGGCAAGGTGGCACACGCCTGTAATCCCTGCACTCAGAAGACTGAGGCAGGTGGATCTCTGGGAGGCTTAGACTAGCCAAAAATACACAGTGAAGATCTTGTCTCTAAATAAATAAATAAGAAAGAGAGATTCTTTCTCTACAAGGTGGAAAGTGAAAATGGATTCCTAAAAGTTATCTTCTGATCTCCACACTGGTGCTGAGGCATGCCTGCACTTATACACAAATATAAATAAATAAATAAATAAACAAACAAACAAACAAAGGCTGGACTATAGCTCAGAAGTAGAATATTTGCCTAGCATATATGAGGTCCTGGGTTTAGCTCCAAAACTGGAAAAATATGTATTTATATATACTTGCATATATATGTATATATAGTACAAACATAAAAGATTATATTACATGTCACTTATATATGCTGCTTGCTTTAAAATGCAACATGATTATTGTAATTAGGACCAGAAAACAGAAAAACTAAAGCTTACATAAGACCTCCGATGTTCGCCGCAGTTACAACGGACGGTAGGATCGTGGGCAGTTTCACTTATGTTTTTGTGAGCTACTGTGTTCACTGACTTTTCTCAATTCGTATGAATTACTTTTATTAGCAGGGAGAACCACACTGAAAAGATCTCAGATGTTTTGGACACAAACACACCGAACTGTTTTCATTAAGAGGTTTTCTGAAAACCCCTTGGAAGCTGTCTCTAAACGACGCCTAGAAAAATACTTGTATATTTTTGAAAATAACTAAATGTCAGCAACACCCATCCATAAAAACCAAAGCCTACCCATGCTCATGCTCGCTTCCAGATCTTTCAAGCCTATTAATCTATCATCCTGAGTTCAAAATCCTGCAAACTCCTTTATGTGGACGCAGAAACCATAACTATTCATTTCATGCATATTTTATTCAACTAGATGGCAATGTGTAAACTGTGACAACGTTTGCTCACCTCTGCATCAGAGCCCCGGGGAGCATCCTTTCGTATTTTTCTTTGCTCTGTGGAGGGATCACTTGCCTCCACCATGCTAGTCAAATGCTCAACCACTGAGCTACATCCTCAGTCTTCATTTCACTTTTCTTACGATCCTCCTACCTGAGCCTCCTGAACCTTCTGATGCTGGGATCGCATCAGGCCTGCTGTCCCCTCTGTGTGGGCCCTGGATGTGCAGAGGCTGGAATTCCCTTGCCTTTCTCCTCCTCTTTCCTTTCCCTCTGAGTGGCTAAAATACCTTACATAGGACTCCATCTCCCACCCAGGAAGTCTCTCTAAGAGGACATTATGAATGAGCTTCCTATTTCTTTTTAAGAACTATTAACTCTTGTCAAGTCACCTGTTTAGGGTGTGTGTGTGTGTGTGTGTGTGTGTGTGTGTGTGTGTGTGTGTGAGAACACACAGGCAAGGAGGTCAGAGGACAATTTGCAGGAATCACTTGACTCCATGGACCATGTGGGTTTCAGAGATCAAATTCAGGGTGTCAGGCTTGGTGGTAAGACCCGAGGCTGGTCTTGTATGTGAACTTTCTAAAGTATGTCATGGCTTTCAGCATCTGGTCCTTATAAGAAAACTTTCATTGACTGCTCAGGTCCTGATCAGTTTTCTAAAGGACACCCTGACCAGTGAGGTCACAGACTGAGGACTCTCAATGACCATCTGGAGAAGGTCTGTCTTTTATATCACAGGGAAACTGGGGTCTAGGGGAGAGCCTCCACCTCAAACACACAGCGATAATGACTGAGTCAAGACTCATGCCCCAAGCTTCAACTCTGTACCCTTCTTCGTTTGTCCTAGACTAGCTACTACCTTGCAGGACCCAGAAGCCTTTGTGTCAACTCTTCCCTCAACCTAGAAAACTCATCCCACCAGTAAATGGGAAACTGCTCTCCTTCCAATGCCCTTCCACCCTCCTTGACTTCCTCACAGGTTGCAATGGCTACTGTTTCTCTACAGTCCCCTCAGGCTGGCCCTTCCCACATCCTGTCCTAATGTCCTGTAAGAGACTACCTTATGCTCTCAAGGAAAACAGGCCTGGGCTGGGTGATCAAAAAGGCAGGCAGTTTCAGAAGCAGCTCTGCTCTAAGGTCTGAGATTGTCCACTGCTCTAAGAGGAAGGACTCCCCCACAAGCTCTCTACCATACAGAGGACCCACTATGTGTATTCCTACAGGTCCCTTTGTCCACCTCACCACTCAGGCTCTGTGTGTCTACCTGCTTTACAGATGGCAGCCAGACCTAAGCCATAGCAGGATCTGTGGCCTCGTGGTCCCCCAGTGTCTCTAACCCACAAGAGTTCCTTTTGGGCAGATGGATGCAGCCATCTGAAATAAGACTCAGGTGGCAGGTAAGAAAAGGGACATCCACCTGCCGGGAGTCCTGGAGGCAGAAACCTCACTGTTGGTGAACTGTACACCTCAGGAAATTCACCTAACCTCAGTGATCCTCAGGTAACCACCTGATTGGAAAAATGGGCCTGGTTAACATGTGTTCTTAGGCAGCCTTGTTTTCTCACGTTTACCCTGTGGTCAAACAGGCTCAGTGTCACTTATAAGAGCAACAGAAGAGAAAGCATGAGTCTGAACCGTGGGCTGGTTATAGAGAGTGACAGTGGTGGTAGGGAAGGCTGGTCACTTTGTCAGAGAGCCTCCATGTAACAGCCCTTGTGGGAAAGCACGGACCGAGCCTGGAGACTGGCCTCACATGGGGAGAACCACCCCTGGAAGACTGGCCTCCCACGGGGAGCACTCTATACTTCACAAGCCCTGCATTTCATCATCACAGTGCTGTCCAGAAGCCCTGAGATGCAGGAAAGATGGCTCTCAGAATGGGCAAGTGGCTTGCCTAAGATCCCCTCAGAATTCAAGCCAGCTTCTATGACCCAAGTTGTTTCTACCCAACTATGACAGTTGTCATTAGAAGCTAACAACCATGGATTCTAGAACCTTCCCTCTGAGCTAGCAATTGTACTAATACTTTATGGGGCGTGTCATAAGGTAGCCTTCTTAAATACATCACACAAGGGGAATTTAGGTAATTTGCTTCATTAAGTGACTCAGTTTCACCACATATATGAGGGGCTGGTGCTGTCCCAAGGGAGGCAATAGGAAGCCTGCTGAGGACCTGGCCCTTCTAGTGCTCAGGGTAAGTGCTCTAGCAGCCTCCGACCTCTGCTCCCCCCAAGACTTCAAGCTGTTATCCTCCCACCAAGAGCCAAATCCTTTAGGTCCCAAAACAGAGAAAATGCCTCCTCTGAAGGCACCTGGCACACCCTTCCCTCTATAATCTCCATGGGTAGGTATCTGGAAGAGAGCTGCCCTGGGCTCATCCAGCTCGAAGGGACTCAATGTCACACAGCAAAGGCCACATTCAAAAGGCAGGTGCTGGAGGGCCAGCACCCCTCCCTCACTCGGACAGTCCCTTCAGCAGACAAGAGGTCTTCCCTCACCGCTCCACTCCCAGGGAAGGAGCAAAGCTAGGTCAGGGGTGCACTCCCTAAGCTGGGTAGTGTTGATGGAAAGCCAGCCTGAGCTGGTCATGCTCAAGGCTGCCAGTACAGAAGACTCCAGTGACTGAGTCATCCAGTCTTTGAACAAATACTTGGAATCCTATAGATTTCATTTAGTCATTCAACCAATGTTGATCTCTGGCTCGATGCCCTCACATTCCTTGGCCCCTCCCTGCTCTCCTCCTATCCTCATCTCTCTCCTTCCACCCCTCCACGCCTGCCTGTAGCTCCTTTGCCACCTTCTCCCATCCAAAAGGACGGGTGTTGGAATCACTGAGGAGTGACCCAAACCAGAAGAGTGGAGCACGGCAGCTCTCCAGAGGTTACCTGGTGTCGCCAAGGCAATAAGGCATGAGTCCGTCCCTCGGAGGCCGCAGAGGTTCTGACACTGGCCTAGGGGGCTCACCCCCCTCCCCCACATTTGCCTCTACCAAGCAGCGGCATGGAAAACCCAGCCAGCTCAGCTGACTTCCTCTTATGTCATGGAAAGTGTCAGTGATAGGACAGGAAACTGTTGTCTGGGGTCTGGGGTCCTGAGGCTTAGGGGGATGCAAGGTAGGAAACATTGGGGGGTAAATTACTAGGGAGCCGGTACAGGGGTGGGGCCTATGGACCTGGAGTTCACCACTAGGGTTCCTGCAAGTACACAGCCAGTAACCGAGGAAATGCTTTCAGACTTCTACAAAGGATGGAACACATAGTGGAAGCCTCCTAGTAGGTGACACTCAGGCATGTGAAGGGGAAATAAGTCTAAAGCTCAGGGTTTGGATTGCCTTTGATAAAGAAGTGAGTCTGGAGGGTTGTGGAAGGAGATGTCAGTTTCCTCGTGTGTGTGTGTGTGTGTGTGTGTGTGTGTGTGTGTTACTAGAAGCTGCACTCTGTTCCCATCCCTTGTGGCTGGGGTCAGTGGACAGTGAAGCTGAGCTCTTCCCAGCTTCTCTCTATAAACTGTGAGGAAACAGGTCGTGAGGGGCACTCAAGAAATAGAAAGGGATGCTAGGGATATAGGTCTGTTGATAGAGTGTTTGCCTTGTAAGCACGAGACACCGGGTTACATCCTCAGCATATAGGTCTGTTGATAGAGTGTTTGCCTTGTAAGCATGAGACACTGGGTTTCATCCTCAGCACCAGCAAAGGAAAAAATAACAGAAACATCAGGTACGGACTGTCCCCACCACCTTACCCCACTACCACCACCTGACAGAGTTTCTCTGTGTAACAGGCCTGGCTGTCCTGGAACTCACTTTGTAGATCAGGCTGGCCTCAAACTCACAGAGATCACCCTGCCTTCTCCCGAGTGCTGGGATTAAAGGCGTATACCAACATGCTAGCTGCATTTCTAGCTCTTGCATGGTGTCAATAATGTTGAATGAATGAATGAATGAATACATGAATGAATCCAGATTCATAGACCATACAACATGGAGATCTCACACCCAAAATGAATATTTCATACCTAACATGGAGATCACACATCTCAACACAGAGATCATAAACTCAACATGGGCATCTCACACCAACAGGTAAATCTCCATTTCACACACACACACACACACACACACACACACACACGTGCAAGTTCAACTTAAATGAAGACACACTCTACTCCCCTGTACTTACTGGTAAAATATTACTCCTGGACTCCTCGGCACAGTAGCTCACACTTTTAATTCTAACATTTGTGAGACTGAGGCAGAAGGATTACCACAAATTCCAGGCTAGCGTGGGCTACCTAGCAAGGCCCTGTTTTGTTTTGTTTCTTTGCTTAATTCCCTATAGGGATTCAACTCAGATTACAGACTTCCAGTCTGGTCCACCATCAGGAGGGAGCAGGGCTTGTGTCTTAGTTTTCCTTACTAACCCTGCAAAAAGACCTGAACAGCCCAGCCCCACTCAGAATCCTCTAGGGAAGACTCCTGTCTCAGGCCCTTGCCCTTTCACCTCAGATGAGCTCTCTTGAGAGTAGGACGACCTCTCTATGCAGTTCCCAGCCTCTCTCTGCCCCATAGTCCCATCCCACAAGGACACCTGGTTCTGCCCAGGCATGAGAATGGTCAGCAGGCACTACAGCAGCTCCAGGCATCTCATGCAGGAAGCTGACGGAGACTCAGACCTCCATTCTAATTGGGGCAGGTGGTTTCACAGGGAGGAAGTTGACAGTTCAACTTCAAACAGGGTTGGTAGTGACACAGGCCCACACTGCCTGCTTCCCCTTTCCACTCCTGCTTATGCCCCCTCCCTCCAAGAGAGTAAGACACTGAGCCAGACACCTTTCCTGGCTGGCCAGCTGAGCTCTCTGAGGTTGAGGCAGCAGAAGGCCATTATCCATGGACTCTCACGAAGTGCTGCTGGCTGCCACATACCTGCTGGGAACACTGGGTGAGTCTCTGCCGGTACTGCCAGGCAGAATACCTGGGCACACTGGGGTGCAGCAAGGGGATCTCAGTTCTTCCCAGGTCTGACTCTGGGCTCATGTGCAATATCATGGAGGTTTGTGGTCACAGAGGCTAGCTAGGTCAACTCCCCATTCTCCACTAGGCTCTGCCCGAACATTGCTAAGCCTGATTCTCTCTGTATTTCTCAGCCTTGGGCTAGAAGTCAGTGTTCACTTAGTTCCTAACCTATGCAGTCACCCTCTCCAGTGTGCCACCAAGAAATGCCTGGCCTTTATTTGGTCACCTCCAGGGAGGCAGAAACCTGATACTGAGGATGCTCCAGGCAGAGTAGGCTGCGACAGAATAGTCCCTTTATAAGGATGCAGAAAAACAGATGCTGAGCTCAGATGCCAAGCTGAGTCAGTCCTAAAAGAGTCCCCAACTCATGAGCCTTGCTCCAAACCTGAACTGGTGGGCCATCAGTGACATCAGGAAAGTAGGGGCCTCTTGACTAGCCAGAGGTATGCTATGGGAGTTAGGCCTGGAGGCCCTGGGCTCCAAGTGAGATCAGGAGATCTTCCTGCTCACAGCCTGTGCACATATCAGAGCAGAGGTATAAACTGATGTGGCAGTGTAAGGACTGCTGGATGCCAAAAGTGATGGAGAAGAAGAAATGGCTTCCTACTTCACAGAGAAGGGTCTGGGGCTTCAGGTACCCACTCTGCACCTACAAGAGCTAGTGAGTGAATGAGAGAGCAAGCGAGTGAGTGAGTGAGTGAGTGGATGAGTGAGAGAATAAGTGAGCGAACGAGTGAGTGAGTGAGTAGATGAGTTAGTGAGTGAGTGGATGAGTGAATGAGTGAGTGAGTGAGTGAGTTTGGATGTAGAGAGGGTGCATTTTGAATGTATGTATGTATGAGAACTGTGAGTGCACTCTCCTGGACACTATATGACCTCTTCGTTCATGTTACCATGGCTCCAATGCCCATACACACACCCCTTGTGCATAGGACAGCAAGAGGTACAACATGCCTGCTTGACAAATCTTGGCTTGCTTCCTGAACCCTACCAGGACACTGATGCGGCCCCTTTGGTCCTGAGAACCTCAGAGGCCAAGCACTTATCCCCTTCCCCAGTCGGCCCTTCTCTGCCGCCTCAGACCCATACACAGGGAGATAGGACCTACCCATGCTCCCCTCTGGGTATGGAGTGCTGGCAGGTATCCCAGTCCCGTGGAAACCAGAGTCCAGAAGAGATGGAAGCGAACCTTCGCCCCAGGAGAGGTATCATTTGGAGGCCTGGGAGCGCATGGTCCCTGTAGGCTGCTGGGGTGTTATAGGTAGAAAGCAGTCCCATGGGGGACAGGGGGAGCTCACACTTTTATTTTATTTTTATGGTCCTATGATTGAACCCAGGACCTCACACATGCTAGGCAAGCTATGGCTGAGCTACATCCTGCCAATTTTTACTTTTAAAAAAAGTTTTTTTTAAACATTTGTGTGTATGCACGCATGTGTGTACCAAGCCTTTATTCCCATCCCCCAACCAGCCCTCCCCTGCAGCCTCAAGTGTGCTATGCAGGAATAGCACTGGGTCAGAGGACAATTTGCAAGAGTCAGTTCTCTCCTTCTGCCCTGTGGGTTCCAAAGATGGAATTCGGCACATCAGTCTTGGCAGAGAATACCTTTACCACTTAGCCATCTTGCTGACCCCCGCTTTTTGAGGCATGGTCCCCATAAATGACCAGCTGGCCTGAACTTATTCCATAACCCAGGAGTGCCTTCAACTTGCAATCCTCCTGCCTTAGCCTCACCAGTAGCTGGAATTACAGGCCTGTGCCACCAGGCCTGACTTTCATGAAATCCTTTTAAATCCATTTTTTTTCCTGTTAGTTTCTAATAGTACAGAAAGTATGTGGAGCTGTCATCCCATTTTACAGTGAGGGAAAACTGAGGTCCAGAAGTAGCACAGCCACGGTGGAACAGATGGTAATCAGTATGGAGAGCTTGGCCTACATTTTTGCCCTCGTATAGCCCCACTACCTCCGCAGAAGTAATGGGTCCCCAAAGCCATTCTCACACAGCAGAGCATGGCCATAGGAGAAGTCTCCATCAGCAGACACACAGACATCAAGGCACAGGGCTGGGGACACCTCAGGACCTGAGGAATGAAGATCTTTACAACCTGGCTGGGTTAGAGTGTCAGCCAGGGGTTCCCACACTGTCCCCTCTTACAAGTTTTTTGAGCCTCAGTCATTGAAGTAGATTGGGGACGTGGCTCAGATGCCACAGTAACTCCAAAAACCAATTTGAGTTCCACTCTGCCACTTTTGGCTGGACTGGTTTGGTAATCCTCAGTCTCCTTCACTGCAAGTAGAAAATAATAACAGTACCTTATGAGTGTTAATGGCAATTAAATGGATTGACTCACAGTAGGTCTAGCCTATCTGTGGTAGAGATAGTGCTCAGTGGACATTAGGGTCATCTAGAGCAAGGCAAGGCAGGATAGAGTCGGGAGGGATCTTACCAAGCACTCAGCACACCACAGATCTTCTCCCCCATTCTTCTGCACAGGCTGTTCATTCATTCACTTATTTGCTTATTCACTCATTCATTCACCCATTCATTCATTCATCTACAAATTTGTTTTGAGCATGTGCTACTCAGCTCTTTACAGCAGCAGGTGCATCAAGAGCCAAGGCAGACATTTTGGCCCATGGGCCTACCCAGCTCACAGAGACCTGACAGAGGACGTATGGAAGCCTGCATCTGAAACCTCACATGTCTGGAAGCCTGAGCACATCACAGGGCCCCTACTCGGCATATAGACCTGGATGTACAGGCACAGAACCATTTGAAGGGGATGCTATTTCCTCTGTCACCCTGAGCCCCAAATGCTAAGAAGAACCAGCTAATGAAAGGAGGGAGGAGGTGGCTGGGTAGAGGAGGCCACGGTAAAAGCCATAAGGACAAGACAGGCTGGGTATGTGCTAGCTAAGAGCAAGCTGTGAGCTGCTGCCCCAGGATATATAGCTGAGGTTGTCTTTGGCTCTAAGCACAGAGGAAAGGAACCCTGACTGATCCACAGCTCCTGGAAGTCTTAGGTACTAGCTCTATGATCATTCAGCATGGCTCCACCATGGGCAGATGATCTCCCAGTGACCAGGACAATTCTCTCTGTGTGTATGTATGTGCATGTATGTGTGTACAGTTAGTGTGTGGAACAGGGTGGGAGTATCTAATTTGATTTCTTCTTAGTCAAACATAGTAACAAGAACTCTGGCCCTTGGTCTCCTCATCTATAAAACAGGCTGGGCATGATGGCAATCCCAGAACTAGGGAGTCTGAGATAGGAAAATCACAAGTTCCAGGGCAGCTTGTATTGCACAGTGAGTAACCGGTCTCAAAAAATCAACAAACAAAACAGACTATCAGAAGCCTAGAGCTGTTTCAAAGGATAACGGTAGTAGTTTCTGTGGATTCATCCAGACAGCAAGCACTGACTGAGTGCCTACTATGTGCTGGAAATACACAAAGAGCAAAGAGACAAAGTCTCTGCCCAGGTGGGTCTGACCCAGCAATCAGAGTGTGAAGGGAGATAGACAAGAGATAAAAACAGTGAGTCTGTGGGTGCTAGAAGGTCACTCATGGGTTGGTGATCAATAAAGGAGGGCTGGGTGGAAATGGAGGGCATGCTGTTTCTATACAGGACAGGTCTTACAAAGAAGAGAAAATGTTCACACCTAGGTCGGGAAGTGAGTCGAATCTGCCACTGAGTGCCTGGGGGATCCAGCACAGGGGCCTTTGGCTCCGAAAGGAGGGGGGAGAGAGGGAGCCCACAGAGCCTCCTGGGGGACTGGAGCTCCCCTCCTATGAATAGGAAAATGCAGTGCAGAAGGCTCTCCAGGACTATGAGTCCATAACCAGATATCTAGCCAGACATGCTCTGGAATCCAGATGTTTTCCAAATGTGGATGCTTGCTTTTAGAGAGCTGTATGTTCCTCACACTCTCGTCTTGGGGCAGCACTGGGTTGCAGAACAGAACACATGCCCACTTCCACAATGACACCTGGGCTATGGAGGACCTAGAGGAATCAGATGGTGGGTGTGAGGCACGATGATGCTTACCTCCAGCTACATCTGCCACCATGGCTAAGTCATTATCCCCTCTGAACTTTGGTTTTCCCACCTGAAGGTGGAGGCAAACACAGTCAGTTTATATAGGCCTGTGACGGCAAGAACAGGCTGCAGCACTGAGCTTTGCAATATGTGAAGGTCTGTGCAACTGTAATCCCAACACTTGAGAGATGAAGGTAAGAGTTCAATGAGTTTCAAGGTCATCCTCTGACATGGTACCTTCTAAGCTAACCTGGGCTGCATAAAACCCTGTCACAAGAAAGGAAGAAAGGACAGACAGACAGATGGATGGAAAGAAGGAAGGAAGGAGGGAAGGAGGGAGGGAGGAAGGAAGGAAGGGGAAAAAAGAAAGTTGGGGTTTCTGGAACCTTCCAAGTCAGCCAATGGAGAGGAGATGAAGGAAGGAAACCTAGGGTCCTCCCCAAAGCTGGCAGCCTCCAATGTAAACTGGTGGCTGCAGTTTGGGGAGCTCCATGGACTGTCAGGGCATCATTGTTTATGGAGTAAAGAGGCCACCTGATCTCTAAGTTTCATGGAATGATTGGGGAGGGGTAGTCTTTATGGAGCAAGATCTTCATTTGAGGTATTAGGCAAGAAATGGGCCTTTATGAGAGAGGCTTACTACTAGGGGCCTTACCACTAGCGACTATAGTTATTGCTAAGGTCTCAGCTCCTGTCTCTGACCCCCAGGTGCCTACTAGATACTAAACCAGCCTTACCTAGCATGTCCAGGCTGCAAATGACAGGCAGAGGACTGAGTTTGGCTTTGTCACCAGCTGAGCTGAGCCAGATTCTGTCCTGCAGAGTACCTATGCCTGTGAACAATGGCAGTCTGGCTTCTAGTAAAGGGATCCATGGCAGAGAATCATGAACATTTTCAACCATTCCAAAATCCATAAAAAATCTTAAAATGCCTGGCAAACAGTTCTGGTGCAAAATGGCAACTTGAAGTCATGGGAAGCTATTTATAACCCTGATGCATCCCATTCAGGGCGGGAATGGATGTTTCGTGTGCCTAAAGCCTGCCTGGCAGGGCTCACAGGGAGCCTTGGCTCTGGCAAATGAGAAGACAAAACGTGTAGAGTGCTGGCTGAGGCCCTGGTGATGGCGACACAGCCCACAGCCAGATTCTGATTTCAAAACCACCCTAACTTACATTTAAAAGAAAAATAAAAGGAAGCCTCAAAATAATTTCTATGAGTGTGGAGACATGAGACTGGAGCTAAGGACAGTGGCTTCTTTTGCTGGGCTTGCTCAGTCTGAGCCATGACTTTCAAGAGCTTGGAGGATGTTGTGCAGGGAAGGAAAAGGCCTTGGATTCTTAGATGCTGTCCCAGCAGCTTGGAGGAGAGGTGTGGGTGGTGGAGGAGGAAATGGTGTACCACTTCCATGCCCCACAGTCCTCTCTCCTGCAGCCTCCAGGGTCTCCAAGCAGAGGCCTGGGCTGGGGTTGACTACAGGAGTTTCAGAAAGCACTGGGCATGGGTGAAGTGTGTCTCCAGAGGAGGTCGGGGAGATGCTGAGCACAGCCTGCAGGACCCAGGGATAGGAGGGGTTCACAGGTACCTGTGAGAAGTGGCAGAATGAATGAAGATAGGTTGTGTACAAAGAAAGCCTGAGACAAGCAAGAGGGCAGCATGTCATCAGTCTTCCTCTGCCAGACACCAAGGCTCATTAGAAACACAGCTTGGAGATTAGGCATGTTTAGGCCAAGAGGAAGGTGAAGGGTCCTGGAACTGAACTTCATCACTTTACAGACTAGACAGACAGACGGAACGAGTTGCCAATATCACACAAGAGATTCAGCGCCACATCTGCCCATGATATATTAGTTTTATCTTGACTGCTGGGGGTACGCAGGAACTGGTGTCGCATAGAGCACAGCAGAAAGCTTGGCCAAGTGGGAAGAGCCTCTGTACCACTCACTGGTTGTATGGGCAGCATACTTGCCTCTCCGTTTCCTCTATCAAACAGCAATAATATCTATCCAGGGGCCTAGCGGAGAAAATTGAGAGATTTAAACTAAGAACTCCCACAGACTGAAAAATAAAAATGCGGATGACAGTGATGATAGTGGTGGTGGCGGCGGCAGCAGTGACCGAGGTGATGTGAGAGCCAGGACGATGGTGATGGTGGATGTGGCGACAGGGATGATGGTGGTGTGATGACTGCGGTGCTGAGGATGGTGGTGGTGGGAGCAATAACGATGGTGATGGCAAAGGTGATAATGGTGATGACAGTGGAGATGACGGTCCTGAGGATCTCACTGACAGCAGGGATGATGGTGATGCTGACACACATGGAGATGGTAGTAGTGAGAATAGTAGTGATCGCATCAGTGGTGAGGATAGTGGTAGCTACGGTGGTGATGCCTGGAGTGACGGTGATGGAGAGAAAAGGAAATACGGTTCATCTGAGGACCAAATAGGATGAGCCACACCCTGGAATGCACAGCCCTCTCTCTCACCGATCACCTTCCTTTTTAAATTCATTATTATTGGTGTGTGTGTGTGTGTGTGTGTGTGTGTGTGTGTGTGTGTGTGAGAGGGAGAGAGAGAGAGAGAGAGAGAGAGAGAGAATTCAACTTTTGGGAATCAACTCTCTCCTTCCACCTATGGTTTGTCTCGTTTCTGCTGCTGCACTGTGAACGCCAAGCTCGAGCTTCTGAGCAATCCTGTCTCTGCCGCTCTTGCGTTGGGCATGCTGGCATTACAGATGAGCACACCACACTTGACTTCATGATGTAGGCTCTGGGACGGAACTGAAGTCATCGGGCTTGCACGGCGAACGCTGTTACCTTACTTTCCTTTTTAGAATGGCAGTTTGTGTTCATTGTTCAGTCTTTCCTAAGGACATTCTCTGAGCAGGCCCAATGCTATCCTGTGTGTCCACACGGGGCCTGGGGTTATCAAACCCAATGTTCTGTGTGTCTACATACGGGGCCTGGGATTATCAAACCCAATGCTGTCCTGTGTGTCCACATGGGGCCTGGGGTTATCAAACCCAATGTTGTCCTGTGTGTGTCCACACGGGGCCTGGGGTTATCAAACCCAATGCTGTCCTGTGTGTCCACACGGGGCCTGGGGTTATCAAACCCAATGCTGTCCTGTGTGTGTCCACACGGGGCCTGGGATTATCAAACC